>BGPR01000001.1:9064558-9214991 GCA_013235015.1 Araneus ventricosus
GGTCCTTACCTCCTTCTAAATTTCTTGCAATTAATTTCACTCTACAATTATTGCTTCAATTATTGGATGAGATGACCGCATAGACTCGAAATGCAAAACAGAGATTAGGGTCTTTACCTCCTTCTAAATTTCTTGCAATTAATTTCACACTACACATTCATTAATTTCTTTTTTCAGAATTTGAAAAAATTTTTTATCAAATTCGACGTTGAATTAGAAAATATTGCGGTTAATTTCTAAACTAATAAAATTAAAGAAAGGCACCTTTTCTCTTTTTACGTATGATGGTTGTGAAATATTGCAATTTTTTTTACAGAAGCTGGTTTTTTCAGCCAAGATTTCATTGGAAATAAAAGGAATTAATCTTCCTCGAGGCGGAACCGATTTAATAGGCACATATCCGTGCTTTATTACAGAGGCCACAAATATTGCGTTCGGTCGAAGGTTAAAACTCCAGTTGAGATTAAAGCATCGCAATAACGTTTTGCTTTAATCTTGATCGGAAATTGAAAAACCTTGTAGCATTATAACAAATACTGCATAAATTTCAAAAAGAAACGGCAACCTTTTCGCGATTAACCGCCAATATAAACGAAACATTCATAAAATCAGTGCACCCATTTCTTTCAAAATTCGAGTTAAAACATTTTTTTTGTAGTTAATGTTTGGTTGTTTCCGCGAAACATTTATCTATCTCTATTTAATCTATCGCTATCGTTCAACTTAAGAATAGAAGATTCAAGAAAGACACAGGATTTGATTACTACAGGAACAATGTCGGATGAAATTTGTTGAGAATCCGTAGCGCTGAAATTCTTGAGAACCCTCCTCTGGAAACATCACACATATGTACTTGTACAATTCTGTTGTTCAATAATGTGTTTCATTTCACAATAAAATGCGTTTCTGCTTTTTAGTTTTGCAATCAGACTCGATTTCTTTTATTTTTTAATGATAGACTGGGTGACCATAAAGGTTTCTTTGTTAAAAATCTGTTTAAACAAATGTAACTGAAAATTTGGTCTGCATACTATTCCGACCATGGGATTTCAACTTATACAAAAAAAAGGTGAAATTTTCACCACCAACTGTAATAAGGCGCTATACACGTAGTTGGCCCATTCAGTTAGACGAAGGATTTACAGAAATAACAGTTTCCACTACAGTTTTTTTAATTATATAAATATATGTTAGATATTTACTACAGATATTTGTAGAGAAACCTTCATTACGGGGCCCTCTTTCGGCCCTAGTTCGTCTAGCTTTTAATCCACCGCTGCGTAGGAGTAATATATTAAGCCATAAGAAGAAGAAAAAATTTTACTTCAGAGGCTTGAAATTCAAAACACTCAAACAACAAATTCCTTCTTGGCTTGTCCAACAACATGAATGTAGATGTGGGTCTTTATTACTCCAGGCCACAGACATCTACGGTATGGAGCAATTTCTTAACACTAGTTTTACCGACAATTCTTGTATGCATTATATACCTTATTCGAAATGGGTCAAAATGTCCCGCCCGTTAATCCTAGTGTTAACTGCTTATTACAGACGTTGCGATAATCAGTTATGTAACCTCTCATAAGATGGAAGATTTAATTAGAAATTTTTAAATATTTAAAATAAATGTAATACATTTTTCCTAGATGAATAATTGTATCTATATATTTTTAATGTGTGAATATTTATCTTTTGAGAACTTTTGAAATTATATTCCTAGTCGAAAGTGAACAGACTGGATTCGAATCTCAAAAAAACATTAGTAAATACGTAGAGTTGTAGGTTGTACATTAGTAAATATGTAGAATTGTTTCAGTCCACATTTTCCATCTCTAGAATCTTGCTGGCGTAAGAAGCTTTGATCTAAATCTTTAATCTTCAAGTTTTAGATTTGAAATAGATTCCTTTTCCGTGCCGTTACTTTGGCCCCCGATTAATTAAAAAAAATTTTATTGCAAAGAAGAAAAATATCTGGGCTTTGGTCGCCCTCCAACTGGTGTTCCGAGTTGTCGCAGGTGTCATCTGACCACTGTCAAAAATGACGTCCCAAAAATAGCCCTTGCGTTGCTTCAAAACGGGACTAAATTCAACTTCCAAAAAAGATATTCTACAATGTTGCTCAGTATGCTTCACCTTGTACTGTTTGAGAATTGAAACAAAATTTCCGAACTGACACATAATTTCCTCTTTCTAAAGTTTTACCATTCAATTCAAAAGGTTTTTTTTTTCTTTACAGGATAAAATTTTTGAAATAAGCGAATTTCATAAATAATTTTATCCTTTAGTAGAAGGTAAATCCCTCGTTCTTACTATTTTATATATTCTTTTGTATGCTTATCTGCTTTCAAAACAGTTGGTTTTGTGCTTTACATGTCTAGTTTTGTGTAATAGTTACATGACCTAAAAAATGGAAATAAAAAATAATTCTGAAATAATTTTATACATAAAATCACCTCGAATATTGGAATGCACTGGATATGCTGGATTAGACTCGTGTATCTTTGTCTAATCTTTTAAATTCTAAAATATAGAAATATATATCTCTATTTACAGAAAAACATTTCTAGAATATACAAACAGCTTTTAACATGAAGCTGGAATATTATTCAATGGCCTTTTACGATACTTTCATTTGAATTCTTTCCGGTTTTGAATGGGGACTTTCACTTGCAAGTTTCAATTTGGAGGCTATTATAAAAGAGCATGCCGCTTTCAAGTACTGGATTTCGTTCATTCACCAGCTGTTTCAATCGAGTTGAATGCTTTCATCATTTATATTTGATTGAGGCGCACTGTTTTTTCCTTTGGCCTTGATAGTGATGTAATTCCTGTCTTATGTATTATTTATTTACTTTTATTAATTATTTTTTAATACTTAGTACATAAATGCTTTTACAGAATACTTGTTGCTCATTCTTCAATTTCGTATTTTCTTAGACTTTATCATTTTCCCATTCTGACGACTGCAGTTACAAGCAATTAGTGTTCTTCTCACACTAACTGCTTGTCAATCGAGTCTTCTAAAGCTTTTTTTATTCTTAACCCATTTTCGGCACTAAAACGTTTTTGCCATTTTTATCTAAAAGGTTTTTCCCCCTGCCAAGCCTAAGTATGCATTCTAGCAGGAAAATAAAACAAACAAACAAATAA
Organism: Araneus ventricosus; assembly: GCA_013235015.1. Lineage (NCBI taxonomy): Eukaryota > Metazoa > Arthropoda > Arachnida > Araneae > Araneidae > Araneus > Araneus ventricosus. The sequence continues at coordinate 9,067,709 of BGPR01000001.1, forward strand.
ATAAATGATAATTTTTTAAATATTCGAAAAAAAACCGAACTAACTTTATTTCAAGAATCTACATATTTACCTTATCTTAGATCTGTTTCAAACATATTCCTACATTTATTCCTGCAGAGACATTGGACAATATTCGTGACATCGTTCAATACAATTGAAATATTATGCAATGTTGTGCAACATCTTGTGTTGCACAATGAATCATGTGATACGGAAAAATATGGTAGAATTGACATTACATTTTTCTTATTTTGAAACTATCCAAAGAGGTATTTTTTTAAGTAGTACTTTTCTTGCATCTATCAGCAATAATCATTGATTCATCATATTCCTCCCGTAGATAGTTGTTCGTACTCATTGCTTGGAGTGGTTCGTGTCTACGAAAAACGGCAAAAAAAGTCTTGTGAATGACTTCGTTGAAAATAGCTGCAGGCATCTCATTTCGTCTCCATTACTTAATTGATCTTCCGATTATTCTTTTTCCTTAACAGTTTAAAGCAGTTCTGTCAAAGTAGGTTGTAATCTGTTTGCATCAGATCCAAGAATTTTAATAGCTTCTGTTTCATTCATTGCAGCGATATTATTTAATATTTCAGATTCAATATTTTTATTAAAATCCGCAAATAACCATGAGTAATTTAAATAATTTATTTTGTCGATTGCTTCCTTTCATATGGGTGTTCACCTTCATGTTCTTGGCTGCATATTCATTTTTTCATCCTTTTTAATATCCTTTTTTTATCGTGAGCATCTTGCTTTGAATGAAAATATTTTCATATTATTCCATTGAACCAATAATTAAATGGTTGAACTTTTTCGTGTTTTAAGTATATTATTTCTTAACTATTTTTAACTTTAATTTTAAACAAGTCTCTTTTCCACATAATTTTTTAAATTTCTTTGATTATTTTACGAATAAATTTTTTAGTTATCTCTTAAATTTACACGTTTTACAATTACTATGATAGAACATTTTTACAATTTTTTAAGTACAAAACTTTGTAAAGATTTTTTTCTAATACGGAAAAGCGTTAAAGCAAACATTTTACAGCATCGGATTTTAAACACAGATATCGTTTCAATCCTGGAAATCCAAGTTCATCGTCTCGATAGCTATTCAAGGTGAATTTGATGATGAGACGAATTTCCTACCTGTTGATTTTATTTCCATGTTTCTCGCCATTGTTGTGTCTGGAAGCAAGACATGTCGTGATGGAACATTTAATTTTTTCTGCTTTTCTAGAGAGCTTAGGATCACCTGCGCTTTTACAAACAACTTTCCCACCTTTTTTTTTTCTTGACCCGAGACATTTCTAGATTCCATGTAAAAGTACTACTCTACAGTGGTTTATTCGCGTAGGTGTTTGGACGCAGATATCTATAGATTTCAAATAATTTTTGCGCGTCGAGAAATTATTCTAAAACTATCTGGGCAATACTATTTTAATTTATCTATTTCTAGCTTATATATATATAATCTAACCTGGTTGGCTATTTCGATTGTTGGAATTTCAAATAGGGTTGTCTTTTTCAAATTATGATAAACATTAATGCTAATAGTTTTAAGTCAAAGTTTCTTTTGTAATTCAAATGTATGATTATGGATAGGGTGATTTAATTTAATTTTAATATTTATATATATATTGTAAATATAATGCATGTTTTTGTAATTTGCTAATTGACGTATTTAATTTAATATATATATGTAAACCAAAATATAACTTGTTATATATGAACATACAAAAACAAAGTAAACAACCAAACATATCAAATATCAAAATGCAATTCATGAACTAAAAATTCATTAATTAAACAAAATAACCAAATTTAAAATAAAATCTAAAAAATTGAAAATACTATAGATACTAAGAGCAAAAGGTAAGTTGAAACATTTAGATGGTAACATGTAAATGAACTCTGTTGCTATCAGAACTATTGAAAAAAGGCAATCCACGTATATGGAGTTTTCAACAATTAAATTAGTTGCTTGGCTGTGGACAAGCCTATATATGTGTATGTGTGATATGGGATGAATTTTCCTATTTTATGGCGTGAAGAAAGGCTGGCTTTTTTGTTTACTAAATATTCAGTGATTGTTAATGTATCGTAGTCTGTTTATATATATATTGGATAACTTTTAAATGTTGTGAGCTTTAAATTTCGTATGCTATGTTCCGGACCAACACTTCTTTGATTTTGTTCCACTCGCGACACCATTTTGAACTGAAAAGTTTTGTTAGACCCCAATGTTTGAAAATAAATTTTAAAAACCGGTGCATTATAATAGAGCGAAATGGTAATTATTCGGGAAATTTTAAATTCGAGATTACTTTTACTTATAAATAGTGAAGAATTTAAAGGCACACTTTGTGAAAGTTCGCACAACCCTCTTTCGGTCGTATAAAAGAAAAAAAAAACTTTAGACTGTAAATGGGATATTTTTTTGTGTTCAAAGGTTGAGTTGTTAACTTCTTATAATCTTTCACGCATTCAATAAGTTATAAAAGATGGATAGCATAAGAAACCGGTTAATGTTTCTTATCCTAGAAAAATAATATCTGGCCTAGGATTTCATATTTTGTATTTGTGTTGCACGACCGGTGAAACGAGTCAGGGACAGAATTCCGACCACCGTTCAGATCTACTCCCTACAAACTAATAATGAACCCTTGAGTTGAAATAAGTAATTGTTTTAATCTATTATATTTCACTTTCAACGAGCCTTATAAATAGCCTAGTGTAAATTCTGACTTTGTTTTATAAAATACTAGCACTACGCACCCGGCGTTGCCCGTGGAATCAGGGCTTCAAAAAAATGAAAAAAAAAACGCCCACAATGACATGAAAAAGTTCTGAAAACAAAACACAAGATACACATTGATTTTCCCGCTTATTTTTCTTCGCGATAATGACATTTCAACTGTAGAAAAGCAATACTAGTACGTTAATCCGAAACAACATTAAAAAATTGCAACGTGAAAATGATTATTATACAGCAAGCAAAATATAAAATCGAATCCGAAAATAATAGTCGAAGTCATTCAATTGAAGGTTATGAGGTCACACTGCCCCGTCAGCCAATGAAATTGCCCGTAACGTTCCGGAGAGGTGTCGCGGGAGGAGGCCTCGCTAGAGGAAAAATATCTTTCAACTGACCAGGGAAAAATTAAGAAAAACCGGAAAAGATATTTTAACCGTTCTTGTTTTAAATCCGACAGAACCGTTGCAGTTATAAGCTGAAAAAAAAATTGAAAATAATAGCGTTATTAGGACGTTGGATGCAGCAAATTTAGAAACGAAAATAAAACTTCGATGGCAAAACTGACTATTTTTTAAAAAATTCTCAAAATTCAGTAAAATACGTTAAATATTCAAAACTAACTTCATTAGAACGGAAATCGTATGCCCTTTTCGATGGTGTGTCTATTTATTTCGTACAATTATTCAAAACCATTCTATTTAGAAATTAGTGCGAAAAATCAACCAAAACATTAAATAAAAAAATTTCTAGATTAAATTTTAAAATTCCGGCTTCGAGGTGCATTGAGTCACCATTAAGACTACCTGTGTGCGAAATTTCAAGGCTGTAACTGCGATACATTCGTCTGGACATCACACGCACACACAAACATTGCCTTTTATAAGTATAGAAGATACATAATTTCTCTTTTCTAGTTTTGCTATGCATTGATGCTTCACTATGGCAAGATAAATTTGACCTCATGCTTGAAAAATTACGCTCGTATTTGTCCCGTTGCTTCTTAATGAAAAGAAGCTAAAAAATTTACATTCAAGAAATAAATTTATTTGATTAAATCTCATTTTAGTTAGTGAAATCACTTATAGTAAAATATAAATGTCACGTGACAAAAAAAACTCCGAGTGTTGTGCAATCTGTACCTTGTCTCGCGCTGAACTTCGACGTCACATCCTTCAAAAAAAAGCGCCATGCATCCCAAAATTAAGCGAACTTAGACCACTCTTTATGCGTATAATATGAACACGAACTGATGAAATGAAGTGATAAAATGTTTGTGAACTTCCCATGATATTCTATTTCAATAAATTTATGATTAATCTTTCCCTCGCTTATGAAACACATCTCTGACGTGATTTATGAAATTTTTCCCACCCAGTATTTTTTAAGCATTCACTAATTATAAAAATTTCTATTCACAGTTTAACTGTCAAGTATCTCATCCGAATTTGAGCTGCGAAATGCCATAGTCTGCATTCATCCGAACTACATATCGTATCGCTCTTTTGTGAGTTTTTCTTTTCCGTACCTGCAGTTATCAGCTATTTCTTTTTGAAATAGAATCGACTGCGAATGTGTTACTTAAACTACTGCAAATGTGCTAATATTCACTCCGAAATATGTGTTGATTGATACGCTTCTCTGATGAGTCACCTTCCAGCGTCCAGCTTTCGGAAGAGGGCGAAAAAAAAAATCTACGCTGTCGCTTCTCTGAAGAAAACTGAGAAACAGATAATCTCGCCTTAGGGAACGGGTGGGGAAAAAAATATAGTTTCTGGAATGTGTCCAACAGTACTTCTAGATTCTCAAAGCAGTTTGATGTCTTTATAGCTTCAAGTCCCCGGGTTGAGTAATAACAGGATTTTTTTTCTTTAAGTTGGGATAAAATCCTTTAACATATGACTATTAGGAAAAAAAGGGGGGAGGGGTGATATGAGTTACTGCCTAGATAATAAAGTTCAAATGCATTATCTTGATAAAGTTTTAACTTAGCATGTATTTTGAATTAGATCTCAATAATTATTGTGATCGATTTTGTATTGACTCGTTTGAAATGAGCCACACAAAAGCTTAACTCGCTAATTAGCTTCCGAGAAATGTTATTGAACTCAAATTGGGTAACTGCATTGAATTCCATCTTAGTCGTTGCTTAATTTCTATTTTAAAAATATGAATTTCAAAAAGCAATGAAATGATTGAAAAATGAAATCGGTGATTATGTTAAGTAACGACTCAAAGTCTAGGGGGGGGGGGGGGTATCATCTTAACTGGATGTCATGAAAACTACAAAACTTGTATATTTCGTCTCGAAATTCCAATTTATTTCTTTCTGTAATGCTGTCAATTCAGAAGTTCGTAGACTACCGTATCTGTATCGGATGATTTCCTTATTTCTGTGAATAATCGTTTTGGGGGATTGGTGGCTTTCTGTTTTCTTTCAGATAAAGACATTTCTCTATGTCTATATAGCTTCTCTGAAGAACTACTCTTTTTGTTTCTACAGAATATACTTTTGTGTCGAAAAGACTCCAAGATATCCAAACAAAGCTAAATTTAGGAATCGTCTTTTAATTCTGAGATAAAAACAGCCATGGGAAATATGTATTAATAACAACTATTATTCTATAACTGCGACTTCGTCTGAGTATTGTTTTATACTTTCGTCCTTAGTCGGAATTTTTATAAACAAGTAGGGAAAATATTAACTTGTTTAAAATAGTCTTTTTTCACTTCGTATTTCATTAGACTTCTTTATAAACCTTCACTTTACTCTACGACACACCCCTGACTCCAGAGATGAAATATCCTGTGTAAAAATTACAAAAATTATTTCACTCCATATGTATGGTGCAGATTGGCCAAATCTGGCTCTTGCGCCATAAAACTAAACTCAAACAACCTACAAATGTTTGTCTTTTTTAACAGTTATAAAGGATACTTTGTATCATATATTGAAATATCTTTTTGATCTCGTACTTAATTGCCCTATCGCTTAATGTTGTAATAACTCCAACAAAACGGCTAATAATTGTAAATATACAATATAATATTTGTATATTTTTCATGTGTATCAACATCGAATTAATGTTTTCAAGGCGTTTATTGAATTACTATGCATGAAATTTAACTCCACAAACCTTATTTTTATATTTTAACTTCCTTGAGTTGTTTCGATACATAAATAAGGTAGTTTCCGCCTGTACAATTTTTATACAAAATCTATATGGTAAGTATTCTTAACAGATTTTTATCTGCTAACTTTATGCTTTGTACTTTTTTATCAATTCTATTATATCAATTTCTGCAAAATTATTCACTACACTATGGATGTTCGACTAATATTAGTTAAAATAGTTTTTATTTAAAAGTTGGTTTACTGCCATTAGCTTGTTAATATGTTTCCAAGTTGACCTGTTTGTTGTGTGATCCTCTGAGAGTAAGTTATTATCTTCTGTGTATGTATGGTACGAAAGAAACTTTTTGGACTGTGTTTACGTTTTTATTATTGTTATATGTAAGCTTTTATTCTTTTGGCAGACAGATTCATAATAGACACTTATTCTAAGCAAGAATATTTCCTATTTCAGTCTAAAAGTGGCATTTAATTTTTCTTCATTTTGACAACATTCCGCCTTATCTTGAGTTATAATTTGAAACCAGTCGTTTCTTCGCTAAAAGAATGAGGTCACTTGAAATGTGTGTTTCACTCTTAGTTGTCGAGTGACTTCTCTGAGCTCGCAGGCATAGATGAATTGTATTTGTAACGAGTCTTGTTGAGAAACTCCTCCGAGGTAAGCTGTGTCTTCTTTGCATGCTTCAGGTGGTGACGACGTGCAGCAGCTGTGTGAAGCTGGAGAGGAAGAGTTTTTGGAGATAATGGCATTGGTGGGAATGGCCAGCAAACCTCTCCACGTGCGCAGGTTACAGAAAGCCTTGCAGGAGTGGGTCAACAACCCAGGTAAGCTCTACTCACCTGAGGTACTTTGAATTAGAAGTCTCATTTGGAGATCTTCCGGGTAACACTCGACCAAATAAGACATTTCTCAAAAACCAGACGAAAAAAATGTTAGTTATATCGAACTTGATTTTTGTTTAACTGTAGTAACCTTTTTCTAAATGCTTTATAGAAATATGAAAAACCTGATCAGAAAAAAATGACACGAGTACTTTTCTTTTTTATGCCTTAGCGTCAGTGAGGCGTCACGGAATTAAAAAAAAAAAGACCTTTTCGAAAGTAGTCCACTTCCTAGTTTCCTTCGTTTGAAACTTTTTACTTGAATCTGTTTTTTTAATGAACTTCTTGAAAAATCCCTTTTATGTCTTAGTAGAGCGCATTAGAACGCAGAATTTCGTATTTTTACTAATAACCTACATAGCAAAAGCTGTGCTAATAGGAAGAGATTTGGAAAATAAATTTTTAAAAGGTGATATCGATAAAAACTAAATTAGCTATGTAGAAAAAGCTTTTAGCATTTTCCTTTGCTTTCTTTCTTTGCCATATACAGGGTGTTCCGAAATTCCACCGACAAACTTCTAGGAGTGATTGTACACATCAAGACAAACAGCCTTTGCAATCAAACATGGGGTCGCAAACGCAAAGGTCGACCGCTACAGGGGGGCTCATTGCCAGTGAATTGAATAAAAGATAAGGGAATATAAGATAAAGTATGCAACTCGGGATCATTGGAATATAAATTCACAATAGCACAGAATTGCACGAATAACAACATGCGAAACGTCCACAGCTTCGGCGGCAAGTCCTTTGAACACTTACTTTGTTACTTCAAAGGTGTGTTGTTTATATGGTGTCCTACTTGCCATTATGTCTGTCACTTTGCGTAGACTTTCAGTGCTGTTATTCATGCAACAGTGATGTTGTGCTGTCGTGAATTTGGATTCCATTAAACCTGTGTTGTACACTTTACCTGTTGCATCCTTTTCTTTAACTTAAATTCACTGGCAAAGAGCCTGCTGTAGTGCTGCTGTTCTATTGCAAAAGTTGTTTGTCTTGACGACAATTACCTTAGACGTTTGTCGATGGAATTTCGGAACACCCTGTATATATAAAAAATGGTTGCTAAGAATTTGGTGTTCTTATTACTAATAAAATCTTGCATGCATTTATTGAATCTATTTTCCTTATTTCGATTCTATATTTTTAAACTAATAACTGTTTAATTGTGCTTTTTTCTGTTTGAGATTATGCGCCTTCTCTAACTGTGTTTCATTTTATTAGATTATCGGGCTTGTACTGTCGAGGAGAGCCACAGGGTACATGCGCCCCTTCACCCTTCTGACTCAAAAATGAATAACACTAATTGTACCCTTGAGAGAAGCTCGTTCAATTCCAAATCAAACGGTAATAAAATTATTGAAAGTCACCTTTCTCTTATAATCTCTCTATCTAAATGACTGTGCTATTCTACTTGGCGGAGCCCTTTTTGTCTTAGGAACTAATGTGTCTTTCTGTGTTTCTAGCTCTTATAATTTCTACACTTGTTTTCAATAAATGTGCTGTTATATTTAATGTACCCTGTGTCTTGTGGTACTTAAATTTTCTCAATTTTTTTCCATTTTTAATTTTGGTGTCTGAAAGGGGTAGATCTTTCTTCTATAAAAATTTCTAGCAAACCAGGGCATAAATTTGAGTTCTTCAAAGAAACGTTTAAATTATTAGTATCTTCTTTCTCCAAGAAGGAAATAAATTATTACCTTCTTTCAAAAAGCGATTAAACTAATAAATAATTTCATATAAAATAAAATATTTTGTCATTTCATTTGTCGATTCACGCCCCTTCCAGAAAGTGTTATGTATAGCCTTTTAATTTTTTTGACAAGTCAATAAAGTTTGCATAATCTCAAATGCTTATTGCTTTTCCGTGCTTTTTATTATAAATTTCGAGAAATTTCAGCTTCTGATAAATTACTTGAATAAATTTCAAATAATACTTTTAAATTGAGACCAACTGCTCTACATTCTATGCATTGATGTAGGTAGGAAATTTTTTAATTATTATAAATTTCGAGAAATTTCAGCTCCTGGTGAATTACTTGAATAAATTTCAAATAATACTTTTAAATTGAGACGAACTGCTCTGCATTCTATGCATTGATGTAGGTAGGAAATTTTTTAATTATTATAAATTTCGAGAAATTTCAGCTCCTGGTGAATTTCTTGAATAAATTTCAAATAATGCTTTTAAATCGAGACGAACTGCTCTGCATTCTATACATTGATGTAGGTAGGAAATTTTTAAATTATGAAGTTTTAGATTTAATTCAGAGTCTACATGCGGTCCTGAAACTGGTAAGTATACTGTTTTCTAATAATAAAATATATTTTTTAAGTATATTTTTTAAGTTAAGGTTACTTAAAAAATACTGAGACTGAGCTTAAAGTATCCTCGACTTGAAGCAGCAATTAATGAAAATAATTTTTTTTTTAAAGAACAACTACCCAAAACTACTAATAGTTTTATTTTTTTAACTTTTTTTGCTTAAAACGTAATATAGTAGTGTAGACATCCTTGAAAACAGTTGCATCCGCTTCAAAAACATAAAGTTTTCTTACAGTCTTCAAATAGTTTCTAAAATCGCTGAAAAGGATAAGCGATTAGATTAATACTTTTAGATGATAGTTTTAGATGATAATTTTAGATGAGTGTTGTGTGCGAAGTGGCGCGGATCACCGATGAATATCAAATCATCGAAAGAGAACTCCAAATTCTGACTTCCAAACGAGGAATACGCGTGATTTGGAATGCAGTAGATAAGGGATTGCTGATGCAGTATTTTGAAGAGGCTCGCGAAGCCAATTGGGAGCAGACGATTAGGCCAAGAAAGTGAAAGTTATAGTAATTATATTTTGAAAGGAAGAAAGAATATATAATATATCAATGAAAGAGTACTTTAAGATTTGAAAACTTATAAACTTACTTTAGAAAACAACTATTTAATTTCTGCTCTAAGTCGTCGATGTTTTAATTATTTTGTGGGTTCTGTGGATTGCTTTGTTTATGGACATAAGTGGCGCCTTCGCTTACTGAAAACTGACGTTAAGATTTAAATTTTGAAATTTTTTCACAAAATTTTCTAAAAATTTTTCATGCTGTATTTTAAAAATTATGAATATTTAAGCGTAATAACATATAATTCTATTTTTTACTCAAATGAAAGAAGAAAGAAACATAGAGGAAAAAGCAATAATAGATAAATAAATGAGATTTTTTTTCATAAGTCCTACCCAATTTTATCAGCCGAAAATAACTAGCTTCGAACTTTCAATAAGCGATCGTCACATAAGTTTGTTTACAAATATTTTCTTCAATTATAATTGATAAAAATAATTATTAGTATAAAGCATGAATTTAATAGTATAAAAATTCTGAAGGACACATTTTGAGTCTTCCAGAATGCGTGTGCCATAACTGTAGAAGGGAGCTGTGTTTCACCTCCCATATTCAAAATTGAATGGAGTCTTATTCAAAATGACTTATAAAAATATGAATCTCACAATTAATGGAAATATTTTGAAAGAACGCGGAAGTATCATTTTATGTAAATATTTGTTCTTAGACTATTATTTGAAGCTACATATGAGTCTCGATTTTTATTACTATTATTATTTGGAGATTCGGTAAGACCTTTAAAAAATCTCTTGCCACTGTGTTCTGTATTTGAACAAAATTTATGAAAATTTATGGGACATCTCATCACACAGGAACAACTTCAAAATCATTCAAATCGGCATAAAGCTTATTGTTTAATTTCTTCTGCGATTTCGATGCATTTCATGATCCAATTGTCGTAAGCATTGCTACACGTAAAAATAAAAACTATAAATAATTTTTGTCATTCTTAAGAAATTTCTTTCTTGACAGGCTCCATTCCCTTATTTTTGACACAAATTGAAAGATGCACTCTTTGGTATATAATGTATCCCTCTACTGCAGCTTATATTTTTCACGTCATAGAAGGAAGTTTCATTCATATATATTATTTTTTATTTTAAAAAATTTGCAATAGGAACTCTAAATTCTGATGAGAGTAAGGAAATTTTCTCCGCTCGTAACATGAATGTAAGCCAGTTTCATCCAAATAGGTCTTTTTCTAAAATTCGCCGGAGGCCCGCCTCGAGCACGACGGTGAAAAGCCACCTTATAAGTAAGCAGGTTCTCGGTTTTCCTGGCTGTTTATTAATGGTGGTATTGACTGGTTAATGGTGCATTGCTGATGACGGTGATGTAAATGTGGTTTGTGGAATCATTTTTATGAGAAAGCGCTACACTGTTGTAATTAGTGAGCGAGTGTTAACATTTAGATATTATCAATTAAATATTTTAACAAAAGACTAATAGTCCTTATGCTGTTTTAAACTAAGTAGCAAATTATTGTTATTATATCTTCATAGAAGACTTGTGTGGCTAAAATTTACTAAAATAGTTTAAAGATAAGTTTAGGTGGGTTTTTTTTGTTGTTGTTCTGAAAAAGTTGCTGAGACTGGACCACAAGCAGATGCCTAAATTGGACTATAATCTTTTCGATAACATTTGGAAAAGTTTAAGAAACTTTTCTTATGTAAAGATCAGGTTTATTACACGATCCATCATGGTTTTAAAAAAAAGAGATCAGGATCTATCTTTAGGCCCTCATTTTGCGGTTAATACTCGGAGAAGAGAACTTTTTGAAAGCCAATCTTTTTAATGAAAGTAGCTGAAATTGGAACACAAACATTTGCCTGAATTGGAATAGCCCAGATAGCAGTTATAATGATTAGTAGTTCTCATAAATTCGAATTGGAACAAGGCCAAGCAAAAAGAAGAAAAAAAAAATAAAGAGACATTAGATATCAAATGTTGGTTCAAAAAAAATAAAAGCTACTTGGTTTTGTATCATATGTAAAGGAAACAAAGGAAGAAGAAATAATACAGTGCATAAAATGTCATACTTGGGTTCAGACATAAATTTGAGAATCAAAAAATACTTTTTTTAAATTGAGCTTAAAGAAACCGGTTTCTTTAATTGGACTGATATCAAAATTTTAATATGCTATTTTTCATTACTTTAAAGTGTGTTTTTAATAAAGTTAATTACATTAAAGATAATTAATTTGAAGATAACTAAAAATTCCTTCTTTATCACTGTAGATTAAAAACTGATCGAATATAAGGCCACATTGCTCTGTGTTCATTCAACTTTTGGGTGATTTCTGTAACCTTCGTCCTTAATTACTGGGAAATTAAACAGTTTTGAATGGTTAGAAAATCTGTTCAGGGTAGCTTTTAAAACTGAAGATTATAGCTTGAGATATCTAGTGTGTTTTATATCTGAACAGAGTGTCTGCTGGTTAAAAATGCCACAAAACTCTGCCCTCAAGATTTTTTTCATTCTTAAAGAATTCTTACAGAATTTCGGACTGAAGAAAAAGTGTCTTGTTTTCAAGGTAATTCTTAAAAATGCTAATTTGAACTTAATATACGAGTTTGTGAATGTCTTAGAAAAAAATGTATTGTTAAACTAAATACTTGACATATAATCAAAATCTTGCTTATTGCAGTTTATTCGTTTGGATATTATACATTTTTTCCCCTGAAACAAAAAAAAATTCATTTTTAATTCTGAAATATTTTTTATTGTGTTTCGAGTGCCTTTCTTTAAACTAATGCATCCTTCCTTTAAACATATGAACTTTCTGTTAGGAAAAGTTGAAAATAAATGTTGCATTTACAACACTCAGAAATTTTGTAGAAATAAAGTGAACTCGAATTCTCCTCTTATTTAAAACGATGAAAATAGCAATATATATTTTCATTGTTTTAAATAAAAATTTAAGTCGGTGACTTTGAAATTAATACTATAAAAAATTCCGTGATATTTTATAAGTTAGTTAGTTTTGACTCTTCATGACTGAATAGTAAGATCGTGAAAATGTTTGAGACCTGCGATTCTTTTCCTCTTGGGACTTGGAATGCTCCGCCATGAATGCTATCTTCTGTTCTAAGAAACGACCCGATTTTTTTCTATTATTCTATCCTTACTTCATCTTCTCTCTGTTGAGCATCAGCATATCCCATCCTTCCCAGCTTTTATAATAACGGAAGAAGAAAAAAGAGTGAAATATGCCTGTCACAGCCTTCAGTCGTAATTCCATTAGCCCCCTCACATCCCGATTTTTCATCCTAAACAAACAAAGAGCGATTTTCTTATTATTTAATAAGATCTAAAGCGTGCGCAGTCCGGTTTGCACCTTTCACAGTGACATCTCAAATCGAATAACATGCCTTTTTTTTCCTGAAAAAAAACCGCCCCGTCACTTAGACTATTTTCCCTTTCTCTGTAACGCCAAATGAAAATTTGTAGCATGAGAAAGCCGTGATGAAGAAATGTCATGACTGAGAGCTCAATTCCTTGCTCTAGAACAGTGGTGCGCAAACTTTTTTCTTATTTCCGACCCCTCACTTTGTGTAAAATTTTATCGGGACCCCACAGGGGCCGCAGCTACTGTTTTTGAAGAAAAGCCTTATATTTTTTTTATTTTCAAATAAATTTTTTTGAATTTAGCTGCCCACAAAAATTTTCTCGCGACCCACGGTTTGCGCACCACTGCTCTAGAACACCATGTTTCTCTTCCCATCTGTATCAAAAATTACTTCTCAAATAACAGGAGTAATTATATTTTAGTATTTGATATCATTGTTGCTGTTTTCTACAGTGAAGCTCTCTTATGTTCTAATCTTTTCGGAGGCTTTTACTTTTGTTTTTATTCCTTTGCTTTTGGAAAAGTCTTCCTTTTCTCGCCTTTATGTCAAGGCCGCAGTAGCCTGGTGAGAAGATCTCGGCTTTGTGATCAGAGGATTCGAAATCCGCTCCCACCAAACATTCACAGGGGGTGTATGGGCCTGGTATATTTTAAATCTGTTGTCAATGTTCCTCCCACTAGTGTGGAAGTTTGGAGAAGGGGGTGCCGGATCAGTTGTTGTCCTCGTGACCTGACCACGGTTCGCAATGTCGAGGTGTCCGAAAATAGCCTTCATGTGGCTTCAACACGGGACTTTAATATAACTAAACTAAACAAAAGCCAACTTATCTTTTAATTTCTTGAAATTTCTCGTGTAAATGGAAGGGCATTCAACTCTTTCTCTGGAATGATCCTCTCTGTTCATCTCAATGCATTAAATTATTATTAATAACTTCTGTTTAGTAATATATATATATTAAGACGCTCAAAATATTTGTATTCTTTTGGTTTTAAGCTGGAAGTGAAAAAATTCCATGGCAATTTTTTGTAGTGTCTGTGCTAACAAAGTACGCTATGGCTTACAATGAATTGTGGAATTCCCTCCTCAGTCCTATTTTTCTTCGTAGCGATACATTTGAAAGTTATGAGAATAAGTTAAAGATCTTTTGAAAATAAGTTAAAATTTAAAACATACGCAATGCTTCGCTTATTATCCGAGAAACCTGTGATAGTTTTTAATGTTATTATCACTAATTGCTCTTGATATATATATGCATGTTCTTTTACTAAATTTTGATAATATGTATTAAATTGCAGCAGATAAAAAAAATTCTGCTAAGTGCAGTGAGTAGAATTTTTTTTTTCTTATTATTAGTTCTTCTGTACTTAATAGAGAACTTAATAGTAGTTTCTTTTTTTTCAACTTTCGTACTTTTTCAGCTATGTTTCAGACACCGCTTATGCCAGCCGTTCCTCCAAGTCACTCTCCTTACCCGGTGAGTCCTGGTCCCCCTGTGGTTCGACCAGGGCCCTTGAACCTGTCCCAGCCCTCGCCTGTGGCTTCCATGCAGCCTAGTCCGCCTATGCCTGTGTTAAGTAACAGCAATAGCCAGTCCTCGCCTTCACCCGGTGCTAAAGATGCCTCTTCGCCTCAGCCGCCATCAGCACTCACTTTTCAGCAGGTGAGTTGTTGCTATTTTCACAACAACCCTCTTGGCCAGCTGCCAGCCGTCTCTGTCATCTCAGTCCATTCGATTGACATGAATTGCATAAGTTTGCTTTAGCGCTGCATTTGAATGCAAAAATCTAAAATTTGCTCGCTTGGAAAGCAGTCTGTTAGTTTTTGTGTCCGTTTTCGTGCGTTTCTCACAAAAATTAGGGGATATTTCAAGATGCATATATGATCTTTTTTATTATTAAACTAGAACATCAGAAAAATAAATGACAAGTGAAAGAAAATTGTCTTCCCAGAGCATAATTAAACGTCTGGCAAACCGTCCAGTGCCACCCACAACACTTCATGAGCTGGATGTTGTCTTGAAGCAAGAGTGGCAGAGAACGCCACAAGAAATGCTGGACATCCTGATTCTATCCATGCCCCATCGTTGTCAGTGTGCTTTGGTAGTCTTGGGTGACCATGCACTCTACTGGACAATCAATGTGTGGCATTCTCGTCCAATTTGACTTGCTTCTATTCACCCCCCACCAATATGTCACTTCAATTCAATCACGATAATTAAGTTTCCTTCGAAACCGCATGATCGAACAACTTTCTTTGGCGTCATTTGTTTTCTGATGTTATTGTTTAATAAAAAATAATTAAATGCTTCATTTTTTTTATCGCTTCATATTCTTTTTGAAATGTCCCGTACTTTTTGTGAGCAATGTACATTTCATTTCCGTAACAATAGTGTAGAGTTACTGTCCAGAAACAGAAATTGATCAACCATGTTATTAAGCGATGAAGGTGAAAGAGAATAGAAGTTTTTATTTTTTGTGAATTACACACCTTGCTTGAGTTCATAAATATTTATTAAAAGTGTGTCCTCGACTTTAATTAAAAAGCATGGCATTGCTCCATACAGGATGTGTTAAATTTATGAATTCAAGTGTTCATTCAATCAATGTTCAAATTGAGATTTGCATTTCAATCGTGGGATTTCAGTTTTCATGATATTTTCAGGTCGGTAATCTACAGTAGAAATAGAGGGCTAAGTTTGTCTCCAAAACATAAACGTTAGGTTACATTAAACATTTCCATAACACACTGTCCGTTTAAAGACGATTAGTTTACTTCTTTATAGTGGATAGTTCAAGAGTAGGTTTCTGAAAGCTCTAATGATATATTCTATCTATTTCAACTGATTTCCTTCTTTTATTTCAATTAGTTTTCCCTTTCTGTTGTTATCACTTAAAGTTTGTCTTTCTTTTAATTCCTTCTCTCCAACATGCTAAGTAAAGGTCAAAGAATATTTTCGGAATAAAATACCAATACTTGTTTTCCTTTCCGCCCGATGTTTCAGTAGCCGTCTGTTTCAAAAGTCTGGGACAGCTGGTTTAGTTGTTCTCTGAGTTGAGATCACTTGGTTGAATAAATACATGAACCTTAAGAAAACATTGCTTACTTGAAATGCGTCTGACTCCGTTTCCTAATCGCTAGCTCCTGCATGTGTTGAATTGGTTATCGTTGTCACACACTGGCCAATTACCTTAAGTACTTAGAATAACTCGATGACATAAAATGTTAGCCAATCTTATTGCAGCATACGGACTTTTAAATGCATTTATTCGAATCTTTTTCTTTCCTCTCAAATGAAAACTTCTTTGGCTTAGCATAATTCTGTCCTCTTAATCACTCGAGCTGTGTCCGATTAAGACTTCATTATTTACTTTGTGACGGCATTCTTTGTGTCATTCGAAAAATAAATATTTTTACAAGAGTTTTAATGGATAAAATCCTTTCCCGTTGAATCTCGGCTTGCGGGCGAAAAGATGGCACTTCAGATTGAAGACTGAATTAGCTGCTTAGTTTTCTTTTAATGTTTTTGAAAACAGGAGCTTACAACAAGTCAGTATTTTGTTTGTAAAGAATATTTCGAAGATGGTTTAGATGTTCCGAATGCATTTTGCCGTCAGTGCTTTCATTTTTTTACTGTAATGGAGCAAATGCGAAACGGAAAAATGAAAACGGCTTCTCAATCGAATAATATAGTTACCCTCACTTCTATAAAAGAACTTTAATTAGTACAAGCGGTCTGTTAAAACAGTTACACTGGATAGTCATGCTCTGAAAAAATGTGTTTCTGGAAGTGTTAAACAACAGAAATTGGACAGTTTTATTCGCAGCCTCCTACCTCCAAAACCAACTCTATTAGTTGTGCATTAAGCGGGAGTTTGGGCTTTCATCCAAGTGCTTCTCTGGTTGCGTAACCCTTTTGATGCCACGTGCTATTAGAAGACCTAAAGCTCTTCTCTTACTATTATTTAACGCAAGGCTTTCCGGGCTGTACGTCGCAACCCCACTTGGGGTCGCGAAACAGTGACTGCTTTAGGTTCTCCTATTAAGAAAGTGTGAAGAAAAAGATAAAGTTGACTTGAAACATTCAAATTTAAACTGTATTTCGTTTTAATTACTGGTTCATTTTCTTGTTTTCCGATTTTGGGTTTGCGAAATTTTTTTTCTACCCGGAAAAGGTCGTGAATGGAAAAACCTGAAACACTTTGCAATGGAGGCTACTTTTTTACACGCATTTATGGGCTTACCCAAACTGAATTGCAAAAAATGTACAACTCCTGATTTAGAGAAGAAAATTTACGAATTATTTAAACTAAATAAACTTAATACTATATATATATTTTAAAAATTTTTGCAGTTATTCTATTTTTTATTGCTTTTGTGATATGAATGAAGGACAAGAATTTGAAATTTTAAGGATCATTAAGCAGATGAACAGGATTTAAACTTATATGGGTCGTAAAAATAGTTTGAACTTCTATAGAAACGTTGGTTTGTTCCGAAAACTACAATAGAAAAATGAAATTGTGCAATGATAAAATTAATATTTCCTTTCTGATACTCCGTTACTCTTCTCTACCGTTGAGTCTGCTTACATTGAGGAAAATCTTGTTCGCACTGATTACTTTCAAAACTGTTCCCAGCTAAATGTCTCAATGGAGGCTTATTTCTTTTCTTAAAACTGGAATGTTCGATTACATCTAAACTTTGCTTGAAATATCTGAAAAATTTAACGCATTCGAATTTCCCTGAATTTCGTCTGCAGTTCGGATCGTTGGATCTCTTTTGTCTTTATTTGGATATGATTAAGTATCGATTCTGTATTTATTGGGGAAATCAAAAAATATAAAGAAAACTTGTTAAAATCTATCCTAACTATTCTAAATTCTAGACCTGTATATAATTTTAAGTCGATTTTTGCAACGTGGGTTTGATAATATGCCATTTCATCAAAATTTATTTGGTAGTGAAGGTTAGAAATTTTAAAAATATTAAGCCCAAGGTTAATTTTTTTAAGCCAAAGGTATTTTTCTATTTGTTGCTTACTTTTATATTCGGAGATCTTCAGGGATATCTGTTGTGGTCCTCATGCAGTTTGACGGCGAATAGGCTTTTACGATGAAATATCGGCATTAATGTGTTGCCAATTTTTTCATAATTTTTTTTATCTTGCATCCAAATTTTCATTCTTCACACAATTGAGAACTTTTTTCTTTTGTGTAGGCTTTAGGGGAATACCCGCAGGCTCCGGGTTCACCCACTTCCCTTACTCCTGTGTTAGTTGAAAGCCAAATTCAGCGGTTATCGGAAGCAGCAGACCTCCTGGTGAAAACACTGCCACCATTTGATCCAAAACCACAAAATAACAAAAAGAAAATCTGTAAAGACTTAGAAGTAAGTATTTTTCTATTTCTGTCAGCAGCAGAAACGTTATGCTCGTATAGTATCAAACCAACGGTCTCCCCAAAACTTTCTCGTATCCACCTCAATGTGGGCAGGGTAAAAAATACACCAAGCGCCAGTGACGTGCCCCATTCCCTAACACAGGTAGGAAAAACGCGTGAATCGGTAGCGACCTTTTTGCGTCATAGAATGGTAAAGAAACCGAATATGCAATTCGAACGCCTTTTTTTCAACCGATTGAAACGAAAATTTGCCCGGATTTACCATTAATGTTAGCCGACCTCATACCAATTTTTATTAATCTGAATCATAGAGTTTAGGAGATATCGTGTTCACAAGTATGCGATTATACAGACAGTCAACCCTATTTGGTCCTAAATTTGATACGGACCTACATTCCTGATGATAAAACAGTGTGCCAAATTTTATCCATCTAGCTATTTAAGTTTTTGAGTTATCATGTTTACATGAACTTGGACAGACAGACTTCCCGTGGACAGATTTTGCCCAAATTTGGTAGAAACCTACAGATAATGTGTAAAGATCACATACCAAATTTCATCTTGCTAGCTCTAATAGTTTTTGAGTTATCGTGTTCACGGACAGACGGACATAATTCTAAAATTGCGTTTTTCGGACTCGGGGAGGTCTAAAACGTGGAGATTCATCAAAATCTCGAGTTCGAATATTTTGACGATTACAATACTTTCTCTTTTTATACTTCGTACACGAGAAAGTAAAAACAATACCCATTTTCTGACAAGATTTGATATGAAAATAAAGTTGAGAGATTTGTTGATAGAAACGAAATTCTTAAGGTTCTGGTGAATAATTTATTGTCCGGAATTTTTTTCAAGCAAATGTATTTACTTTTTTGTAGATTTTAACACGCAGTAGAAAACTGTTTTTTCGATGGGGCCTTTTATCTTGAAAGAAGTAAAGGAATTGCATATGCTTCACAAACCCTAAAAATTTCAAATGTTTTATGACTTTTTAATTAAGTAAATTTGCTTTGTAAATAATTACTTCGAATCCCCAAAGTTTTTTTTTAATAAAGTCACAAAATGAGGTCATATTTTTTCTTCGAACTTCGTAGACACCTAGTTAAGGCACGATGTTTAGTCAGATTTCATCGTAATGAGTTCATGAAGCTTGAGACATATTTGGTCACATTTGAGCTTCATTGATTGATGAAAATGTTTACTGCCCCTTTTGCTTGCCAGTTTGTGATTCAACGGTACAATTTCCATTGCAAGTGAAAAACGGAAATAGAAAAAAAGTCCGACGGTTACTTTTTATGGAAACATTTAGTAGCAGTAGATCCCAAAAGGAGGCAGAAATTTTTGTCTGAGATAAATAGGTTCTTGAAATATTTTTTTTTAGAAAAATTACTCTAAATCGTTTCCAAAAATTGAGCTTCAAGTATATTATGACTGGTGTCTTTGAATGCTGGGGGGAAACAATTTAATGGGATGAATGCTGAAATTCTAATAACATAATGCACAATAAGAAAATATTTGACTCATTTTTGTTGTTCCTTTCAGCGGGAGCTCCACAGAATTGGAAAGGTTGTAAAAATCTTTTATTATTAATTTTTATTTTGTTTATTTTTGGAAGCGGCCTCGCTTATCTCTGCTCCCTCCGTAACTTATTTCTTTTAATAATTCAGCTCTTCGCTTAGCACTATTTAATGCCGCATTACTTGCATTACATACTTGAATATGTGTTTACGGAAAACTGATTTTGTATTCATTTTCTGATCTAAGTATGCACGATTTAGATGAGCCGTCATTTCGAAATCTTAAATGTCGGTTTTCAAACGCACATGATTTGATTTACTACTAATTTCGCGCTCCTTTTATAGTGATTTTATCGATCCTCAGCCAACCGGGTGTCGTGCCACCTGAAAAAAAACTCCTTTTCCCACATGCCTGTACCAAAGGGTTTTTGAACCTCTCCCCTCGAGCGACCTTTCTTCCAACCTGAACCCTTTCACCCTGTAAGGTGACATTAAGACTTTTTTTTCTTATCAGCTCCCATACCCCTACCCCTTTCTTTCTCTCCACGTTTTTTTGCCTCCAAATTTTTTCTCTTGTTCCCAGACGGTCTTGTACCCACAATTTTTTTTCTCTCTTATTCCTCCGCTCTTTCTTTCCTCCCTTCCCATCCTTTTCTTGGGATTTTTTTATTTCATTCCCTCATCCATTTTTTTCGCTGTTTGTTTTTTGTAGAGAATTTTTTTACCTCCCTCTCTCCTGCGCGGCATTTTTTTCTTGCACCTTTTCTTCTCTCGCCATAGATCGGTTGATTTGCATATCGATCCCTTTTTCTCTCTGTTGGTTGCGTAGGCTTCGGTTGGATGGCGGGGTGGCGATCGTAATGTTGTCGTCATTACTGTTTGGAGTCGTTTCGTTAGGGTGGGGACTTCAACTGGCCATTACTGCCACGGAGTTTGCAATTAGAGACACGTTTTGAGTTTGGCTTTTTTTTCTCCCTCTCTTTTCTTTAATTATGATTTGACAGGAAAATCGAATGCGTGAGAAATGTGACTGGTTGTTCGTTTTAATCCCCCTTTTTTTTTCTATCGCTGACCCGACCTACATTCGCCTCTCGTTAAACATTAGGTAGAAATCTGGAGGGAATAAATTGTGACGGATTTTTTCCTTTCTGATTCTAGAATATTTTCAAAAATAAGTTTCGGTGGGAAGCAGCGAAATTACGTCGGTTACCACCTATTTTATGTAAACTCCAACTAAAGTCTCCTAACTTCGCTTTGGCTTGCCGTCTTCTGTTGGTGAATAAAATTGAGAACCTATTTTATGTAAACTCCAACTAAAGTGTCCTAACTTCTTTTTGGGCTTGCCGCCTTCTGTTGATGAATAAATTTGAGAAACAAACACTTTTTACGGCTTTGGAGAAAGAGCAAAAAGCCCAAGAAATCGGTTTAAAACAAGAAAATATCCATTTAACCATCAGTGGCGTGAGAGAAGCATGTTTTTTTTCTACTCGATCTAAGTAATGATTGGATTATGCTAAATGTTCAATATTATAAGGATATCGTAAATGCTACACAATAACTCGCGATACAGTTTCTTTATACTTTTTAAGCAATCATCACTGCCATTTAAGGTAGTCCGCCTTCAACCAAATCTGTCTCATTCTCAGTCTATTAGCTATCCTAAATACAAAGTATCTGTGAAAGATCTTTATTATACTCAACATTAATAACAAAAATTTTAAAAAGGCGAAATTAAATGCAATTTGCCGCAAAAGAATAAAGAAATCTGACAGGAGGTTTTTTTTTTTACAGTCCATTCAGTGTAGCTCTACGTGAGCTCCTTTAGTAGCACAAAGAATGTCCAGTCTGTACTCGATTTCTTTCTATGAAACTTTCCGTGCACATTTTTCGGTGATTTTGTTTCCGCTAACATCAACACACACTGTGCTTTCTTCTGAGCGGTCGCCATTTTCTTTTCTTATTACAGCTGCCAAGTAATTATCGCCATCTACCTCAGACTATTGATACTAGAAAAAAGCTGTTAGGTTTCTTCATTCTTTTACCACAACCTGGATTTCATTTCAACTTTTCGTATTTTTGTTATTAATTTTTAGAAAAATAAATATCTTTCTCGGACACCCTGTATATTAACTGTTTTGAACGTGAACCTATCAACTAATATCTGCAAGGTTTTCCTTCCTTCTTTTTAAGGCTTGTTTTTTTTATAAAAAAATCAAAACATCGATATGAAATTTCCCATCGTAGAAGTCAGCATCTTTATCTATTTTATTATTTATTATTTAATAGTCAGTAGTCTTTCTAAAGTCATCATTACCAAAATTTAGTTTTGTCAGTTAATGAATTTCTGTTTTGAGCTCATGCTATGTGTTAAAATCAATATATTTGTAAGTAAATAAACTATTAACTGCATTACTAAATACACTGATATTAATTTATCCGTTCAAAAGAGTAAATGCGTGAGTTAGCCTGGTCGCGATTGGTTATGGTGTTGTTAATAATGATAGTTGAAGATTTTTTTTTCTGTCCAAGAAAGGATAGATTAATATCGTTAGTTTACTAACATTAATAAATGGGAATAAAATGTTAGTTCTTGTTGAATCTTGAAGAAGATGGGTTCTTTTCTTTTCTAAGCATTAACCCTCTAAGCGTTTCACACGTATTTTTCTGTTTCTCATATTGAGTTCAAAAGCAGGTATTCATGTTCGTATGTATAATTTCTTAAACTAACATGGATAAAATATTCTTAAGATTCCAGAGACTTTATTAAATGCAATAAAGATTCAATTATTCACATTGAAAGCAATTTTTAAGACTTTAAAGCTAGCACATCAAAATAACTAACCGCTCAGAGGGGTTAACCTGATAATAAGTTAGTAACATTTGGTATTCTATCTCAAAAAGTACAAAGATTATATGCATTGCTCGCAGCATCGAACGACGTTATGCAAAATAGTAGTTTTTTATTTAAAGCTATCATTTTATTCAGCTATTAATGAGCTTTGAGGTGTTTTAAAATCCCTTTTCAGGGAAACATATAAAATGGTGCAGAGTAATACAATATTTCCCACTCCTAATTCTCTAGTACTGTGCCATTCTCTTATTCCCAGTCTATTTCTATCATCTCTGGACGCTTTTTTTGTATGCAAGCGTAACATAACCGTTTAAGCTACGGTGAGTCACGAGCGTAATGGCTTTAAAAAATCTTGCGTCAGAATTTTTTTCCGTCCTATCTTCCCCTAATTATTTTAAATAGCGAGGAGATGCGGATGAGCTGAGTAATAATAAATTTTTTCATCCCCCCGACCCCACCTAGAGCCTGCAGGTTGCTTCGGAATCTTCTCTCCCTTTTTAAAACAAAAACCAAAAGAAAAAGGAGAGGAAAAAAACACATTATAAAAGAAGGAAAAAAATGAAAACAATGACAGAGCGCCTATTTTTTATGTCGACAAAAAAACGAGCCGACGGAGCGCCGAGAAAAAATGCGGAGGGGAGGGAGAGGAGGAAATTTTTACCTTTCGAAGATTAACTATCGTGATAGAGCGCGCTGGCAATGCATGTAGCGCCAGAGAATAGTTAGGGAATGAAAGAGACAAGACGCTCGGCTGGGGGGAAAACGATGATTTTTTTCCCCTCGTCTCTCGGGTGAAGGTAAAACGAATGAGAGTAGGTAGAGAGACAAATAAAACCGGAAGAAGTAGGAATGCAAATGGAAAGGAAAGAGAAAATGAAATTCGGAAAAGAAGATAAAAAAAGCTCATGAAATGAATAAATAATAACGAGCGTTTCCGAATCCTGCGTAGCTTTGGATCTCTTTTATTTGTCAAGTTAGCACTTTTTTTTTCCCTCCGCCCCCACGGTGTGTTTTCTTTATGTATTGTTCTGCGCACAACTCCAACCATTCTCCTGAATTTTCAATCGGAGCGTATCTGTTCGGTGTTATTGTCCTTGATAATTCTTTAAAGGGTTGCTTTTTCTAAGCACTGTGCAATTGGGAGAGGCTAAAAATCAGTCACGCCATATCGATTCCTTCATTTTCTTGGAGAAAGCACTTTTCTAATCTTCAAAAACGCCTGCATAAATCTCCCTCGGGCGTCCCAATCCCTTGCTTACGATCTCCTCATTTTTTTGGTTCGGGGCACATTTATTTTTCTAATTTCATTTTTTAAAATTTCTGTTACTACTGGCGTGTAGTTAATGTTTATGCCCAGTAATTAAGGACTCTCACTTGAGTCTTAGTAGTTTCAGAGGAGGAAATGGGTGCTTTTTCTTCTATTTGGATACTTTCGGTTCTTTTTGTGAAAACAATGGACATCAATATTTCAGTGGAATTTACAAATTTCAATAGCATCTGTCCTGTTGTAAATAAAAATGGAAACAGAGTTTTCTAATTATGGATGCAAATATTTTTGTTTGCAAATTCGTCTGCTTCTAATTAATGTTTGCTAAAAAAATATTTTCAATTTAAATTTAGTGGGCGTGAGATATTTCATTTCGACAGTTGGCAGCAAAATGTTGATGGAGCCTCCAAATTTCAATGGTTTCTGCTCTGGTTTTGTGTAAACTGGATAATCTATGATCAATAAAATCAATTCTCTCCACTTCTCTTTTTACAATTTTATAGTCTTCTGTAAATCACTGGTCTTTGCCTGTTATTTTATTCATGTATTTTTTGGAATTTAATAACACTCTTATCCTCTTCATTCAAAACAGAACTGACAAATTTATAAATCACGCAGTTTGAATCGTTTATTCAGTCAACTTTTAACATTTTTAGAACGTATAAACGAACACATTATCATTCTTTGTCGATTGTGGTCTCGAGGTTAAAATACAAAAATTAAAAATTTAAGCTTGATTTGAGATCTGTTTCAGAAAATGAAGCAAAAATATTCATATCTTAAAGTTCTAAAAAAATTGGAACGTTTTGAATCCTTGATTTTTTTTTTTCTTTTTAATCAGATGACAAGGTGAAAAGACACTTCAAGTCAAAAAATCTTTTTCTCCCTTCTTTGGTTACAAGGAACAGCATATTCTAAAAATTATTTGTGTTTGTTGGAAATAAGTAATAGCAGTTAATCTATTTTATTTTAAATGTATTTTAATACACGATTAAAAAGAAATTGACCTATTTTTCCAAGATTGTACTATGTGTGTTTTCACGGTGAATGGTTTCTCGAATTTTGTTTCTTAAAACGAGTGGCTTTTAATGCTTAAATTTTTTAATACTAATGATTTTTGTTATAAACTCGATTTTTTTTTTGTCTTCATTTTCTTTCACCGTCTGAATCCGATTTACGGGAAATGACTGTTTACTAAATTTTGTTCATTGAAAATAAGGATATTAAATATATTTTTTCTCAAAGTTGAACATAAAAGTTCTGAAAGTATAAATTCCATCAGTATTACAAACTGTTTGGTTGAAATATTCTCATTAGTGCTATCAATTTCATAGATGATAAATGAAGTCTTTCAATGCCTTCAGTTTCGATAAAAAAAAGCATAAGAAATGCGTTAAAAATAAATGAAAAACTAAAGTCAAATAATATTGATTGTGTTTTGATGCAGCATTATATTACTGAATGGGGACAATTTAGAGCAAAATCAAATCTAAAACTTTCTTGTTTGGGGGGACGGATAATTCGATTAGGGTTAAGTAGTACGCATCACCTTTTACAAAGGTAAATCCTTGAATGTTATATCTCATTTTTATGTAGGTAAAATATCCCTATTCAGATATATTCTTTCTTTTTCATGCTTGAAAGAAGTGCATTACCTCTTTAATTGTACTACATTTCAATATTTCGTCTTCCAATTCGCTGTTACATTGTAGCTTTGGGAATTCACATTTACTTGCATTGATGAAGAATGGTCTAAATGCCCTTGTTGCTCTTTAGTAGTTACTCATGTCATTTCATTTCCGCTTTATCAACTCTCGGAACCCGGCTAGATTGAGAATTCCAGAACCTCAAAAATTGAAGTAAATTTTCGTACACGAGAAAAGAATGGAATCCTCCCTTTCTTTACAGAATTTCTAGAAGAACGGTACCGAATTTGGGCGATTAATTGTCAACAAAGAAAGGAACTACTTTTCTCCCGTAAAATGCACTCAGACACCCGATATCGTCCGAGTCCAAGCCTCTGTCGAATGGGGCGGTTTGAGGCGGGATAGGGCTCACAGAGTTAAAAGTGCAAAGGCAGAGTCAGTTCCAATAAGAATAAAATAAATTGGTAAATTATAGTCTTTTAATTGTATGTGATATAAACGGTATCCCCAGTAACGAAAAGTTGTTCTGTGCAGTATTCACGGTATCGCTCAATGCTTTACAATAACCTACAAGATCTTGCGCTTTCTCAGGTTATGAGAAAAAATGATATTTGAAACTTAATAGGTAATTGTGTTTTGTGAGATAATGTAAACTTTGAATCCTTCTTCGGTTTGTTTAAAGTCACGAGATTCGCATTATTAAGCAAAAGTAATTGGTCTTAATGTTTAAAATGGATCGCACTAATAGTGTTCAATTTTTTTCAATGAATTTCAATTAATCAATAAATTACAGACTTTCTAACAAATAAAAATGAAAATTAATCGAACTTTTATTTTTATAATAAAATCACATGGTTTTTTTACCCAGAAATAAAAATAGATTTAAATTTATTCAGAACATTTCAACTATGTCGCTACGTTTTTCTTAAAACTGTGACGCGCGTTTGCTTTCAAAAATTTCAAGCTTGTATTGATGAAGTGACTTAACGACATTTATGCATTTATACGCCGCGCTGGTTAAAAATATTTTTTGAAGCAATGATCTGAAAAATTGCGTTAAAATTTGTTCAATTTTAAAATAAATTCGAGCCTATGTATTAAATATTTTGTGTAATATTCCATAATATGTATAATTTTATAAATCAAGTCTTTAACCTAAATATCACTTGGAATTCGGTATCTAAGGAATTTTAAAAATGCCAATAAGAACTCCAAAAATTTCAAAGAAAAAGGAAAGGAATGAAAATATTCAAAAACTTTTTTTCAAGTCACATTATGATGGAAATGAATGAAAATAATTTGTCATTTAAATAGTGGGCATATTTATTTAATAAAAAATCGGTTTCCCCCTCGAGTTTCTCGAATGCTTCAGCACGAGGATGCTCATTTATGACCTGTGGTCAAAAATTATTTTTTCCAGGTGGCATGCGACCGAATGTCTCCGTTTGACATCATTTCAGTGAAGAATCCAAAATTACCTTTGCTTCTGCCATTTCATTTCGTAATTTTAATGTTTTCTGGTGTAACTTTTGTCTGAAGAATGCGATTTATATGCTATCATAAAAATTCAAAATAATTATTTAGTTTCCTAATTTAACTATTTCTCTCACAATATTTAAAAAAATATTTTTAATTATTGTCATGATAACACAAATCAATGGATATAAGATTTCTTTGGAAAAAGAATATGGAGGCCTTCCTAGGAGGGTGCCATTTTTTTTTTCTCTTGACCGAATCAGATCGGCAATATTGTTAGCCCGTCGTTTTATGGCAATTTTCATCTCTTTTTTTTATTACGGATTGAAAAGAATTTTGGAATGAATAGGGATAATAGCCTTTGCTGCTGAAAATCCCCAAAATCCCCCAATCAAATCAAATCAAAGATTTCTTCAGGTGAAGTTGCGACGAGAACAATATGAAATGATTTAAAATATTCATGTGACGTGAATGGGCATAATAAAATATTTTCTGTCGGTATTGCTCTGATTTCTACCTTTTTAAAGCATAGAAAAAATTCCGAGCATTGAAAAAAATATATCCCTTCGTGTTGACGTATTTTGTTCAAAGTTTAATACAGATTTACAATTTGTTGCAAAAAGCGCATGTCAAACTCCCCAAGGTTGTCACGTTTTTGGATTATCGTGTTCACAAACTCGCAGACAGACAGTTGTAATTCCGAAAATTCTTTTAAACTCAGGGAGCGTTCAAATCTCAAGGTGGAATTTTTCGACGATTACAATACTCTTTGTGTACCTGAGATTAAAAATGAGCTTGGCTTCTCCAATTGATATTTAATGAATGAAAGCTTCTTTCAATAGGCCCTTCAGAAAAGCCAAGCTATTACCGGAAATCTTTTTCCCCTTTCTTCCCCCTGCTTTCCGTAATTATTTTGAAAAGTGTCGTCACACAAATGGCGTGTTCCGAAAAACAAAACAACTCGCGGCGCATGCGTCGGGCTCGGCTATTTGAAAAGAGTTGTAGTGAGCGCGCAATTTATCTTTTATTTTTTTTTTTATCTGTTCGCAGTATGTGATGAACATGCCAGAGGACGATCCACGGAGGATGGACGAAATTCGAAAATATGCCGCCATCTACGGAAGGTTCGACTGCAAGAGAAAGCCGGAGAAGCCGTTGACTTTGCACGAAGTATGTTATTTGATGTTACTTCATGATTAGATAGGAATTGGAAACCGTTTTCGAAGTTCTTGGCACGCTTAGCTTATACTTGTATCTGAACTGCATAGTAACTTTTTTTTTCGTTGTTGCTTTTATTTTTCTGTCGATTAGTAATGATGACCACGTCCACCAATTCACCCATTGGGTTTAGAGTCTACAAGGATAGACGGGTATATACCGTAAATGAATTAACAACCCCCCTCCCCCGAATGAGCTTAAGATAATGGGAAAAAAGAAAGAAAATGACTAGAATTTCCCAACGCTGTCAATCTCCTCTCCCCCTCCCCCGAATGATTTTAATTTAACGTAAGAAAAGTAAGCAATAATATGTAATTAGTAAATCTGCCAAATTACTTCTACTAACATGTATCTTTTTTTGGCAATGGAATGATTTAATTCATATCTTGTATTATAAATACAGTAGAGTCTCCCTACAACGAAGTCTCTCTACAGCGAATTTCTCCCTATGCCGAAATTTTTAATCGGAATGTTAAATAACATTCAAAATATTCCCCATATAACGACGTGGTTGTCTCCCTATAACAAATTTTTTCAGAGATTTATCTTTTCGATTTTTGTCATTTTTGAAGAAAGTTGATAGTTTCTGTGCAACCAATTCGCTCACACGTGCCTGTTTCTGGAACTACTCACTCTTAAAATGTGAAAATTTTTCTGAAAATTTAACATCACGAAATACAAAGAAATGTAATTCGGAATTTTTCAAGTAAAATAAACGTAAGTACATACTTGTACAAATTATTCTTTAAATTGGTGAATTGTCTTAACTTTTGAGCATTTTATTCATACAATAAAAATTAGTATAATTTTAACAAATTTATAATATATATTACTTTATTTTTAATTGAAAATCATAATTAAATACATTTGAACTTATCGCACCTATTGAAAAGTTTGGAACATTTACTTAAATAACTGCAAAAATCTCTAATCTCCGTATAACGGAATTTTCTCTATAACGAATTTTTTAATTCGAACCAAGCGATTTCGTTATAGGGAGACTCCACTGTATTTGTTAGAGATATGTTAAGCATTTTATAAATACTGAAGTTTTCAGTTTAAACTTATTATTCGAGTAAAGTTCAATGAAAGAGGCACTTTGCTGAAATTTGTTCTTGTTCTGGCTTCTGATGAGATGAAACTGTGCAATAATAAATGTCCACCATTACTAGGTGTCTGTGAATGAAGCAGCTGCGCAGATATGTAAACATATCCCAGCACTGTTGACTCGAAGGGACGAACTCTTCCCTCTCGCGAGGCAGGTGGTCCGAGACAGTGGCTACCAATACTCCAAAGGACATTCAAGGTGAGACACTTTCATTTGTTTCCCTATGGACGAGTTTTCTGGTTTGTTTAATGCCTGTAATACGTATTTCCGGTGTAATGCTAAGTCAATGGATCTTCAAAGCGGAAGTCCAACATACAAGCAGTCAAAGTCGCGGTTTTTAATGTAAGTAAATAAACCAGAAAACTCGTCCATAGGACTTGAAACTGCGAAATGATCAGAAACTGATAGGCTTTTGTAATTTTGAATGAATAAGAATTTTGTTTGGAAAATGTAGGTAACTACTTACTGAATTGGGACAGAGCCTTTCTACCCTAAAGCCTTTTGTTTTTTATGCGTTTGTTCTTCTGTTCAGATTTGAAGTCTAGGCTTTCAGCAACTATAATTAGCCAGATATTTGCAAAAGGGTTTAATATTTGATATGAAATATTTTAATGTATTTCGTGCACCCAGATAATATAGAAGACAAATCTCCATAACTTAATTGCTAGTTGTTTCGGTACTTTTAAGCTCTATGACCAATAGTATTATTTCAATTGTTACATCGAATATATTTATTGCTTCAGAGTTTCACTGTATTCAAACTGATCAGAATCAGTTGATGATTCTTCTTGTGTTTCGTATAACTTTGTTATTTAACATACCTATTGAATTAATTCCTAATTCTGTCAGTTTAACTGACCATTATTTTTTTAAAAAAATAAAGACTTTACAAAACAATGTTTTGAAATCGCTTTTTCGAAATGATGATGCGCATTCCTTTCTAAAAATTGATTTCACTTAATTACAGTTGTCTCTAAATATTATACGAAGCCGCTAAATAATATTCGAATTAGTTTATTCGACCTTTATGTTATTTCATTATATAATTTTATTTCTAGGTCTCAGTGTTATTCAAAGAATTTTGACGAAGACTCCTGCAAAAGGCTGAGGTTTGATGGAAGCCCAGGGGCTTTACCAGACCATAATCAAATGGAAGAAGAAAGAAAAAGGAGACAAGTAAGAACTGATTATGCGCATAAATAATTCATTTAAAAAAAGATATTATTTAATTGGGTGTTTGGCAGTTACTAAAAACGGACGAGTTTAGATTTCGATTTCGTGAAAAAAAATCGTGAATTCCCGTCCAGGGATTTATTTTTCAATTGCAAAGAATTTTCTTACATTTCAGGTCAGGGGAAATTTTCCTCTTTTCTGGGCAAAATAACTGTTTTCGAAACTGCTTTAGTGAAGCAAAACACCTGGTTGTTTGTAAAGTTCAAAACGCTGACTTACTATAAGAGCTAACCATTTTGCTAAATGCTGCATCTTCACGATAGACTTTACCATTAAATCTAAAATGTACTTTATTATATCCACTTTTTGCGAAAAGCATATTCTTTTTAACCATTGCTAAATAGTTTAATAAAATCGTCTTTTTTTAATGTTATTTTGGTTAATAATATTAAAATTTTTATTATTAATCTAAAGAGTGCTGACAATATCGAAATTAATTAATATTAAAACCTGAAATGACATACTAAAAGGTCACAATTTTTTTCTCGTAGTTTAGTGAACGACCTGACCTCCTTATTTATTTACTTGAAGATTCTATGATTAGTAAAGAGCCAAATTGCTATGAAACGCTCAAACTGCATTTGAAATACTTACTTTCCTTTTTTAACTACACCAAAATGGAATTTTAAGGAATTCGAATATTCAGCCTTCTGATTTCAATTGTTTTCATCACTCCGCTTTATATTTTTAAAAAATTTCGAGAAGTTCTTAATCGGATAATCTGAAATCTTTAAAATGAAGTGAAAATTTCATAGTTGGTACTGCAAATCTGGTGCGTGTGTTTATTGGCGGATATGTTATCTAAAGAGTATATTTTCTTTCCTTTACGTTTTTAGGATAGGCTTGAAGCTGTTACTGAGCAGATAAAATTGTTGGCTGGCCAACAACATGATCTGAAGACAGGTCTTCAACAGTCCAGAGACACGCATAATGTGGTTGCTGTGGGCCAGATCCAGAATCAACTTGACCTCCTTGCTAACCAACATTATCAATTAATCAATGAACAAAGCGAGCTCAGCAGGCAGCTAAGGAGGTTAGACAGGTATGTTCTTTGATAATTTTATTTTTAGTCAGCCTCACAGTAAATTTCACCTGGAGGCCTCCTCAAAGGTAGGTGGGGTTTTTTTACTTCTCTTCCATTTCTTTCACTTTGAGACTCCTTACGCCAAGTTTGATACAATTGAGAGAACAGGTAAAACTATTTCTGATTTAATCTCGTGCAGAAAACTTTGAACAAAAGTTATTTCTTTGCAACATGCTTTTCATATATTTTATATTATGTGGTGATATTTATATCGATAAGAATATTTTAATTAAGATTTGAAGTTTTTTTATTTCTTTTTTAAAATTTTCTTTGAAAAAGTATTTTCTAAATGAAACTACCGTTTATTTATTTAATATCTTTTTAATTGAGTTCTGAAGAGTTTGAAAATTTTCTTGCAAAGAAATTTATGCTCTGAAAAAAAAGAATATTTAAAAAAAGAAAATCAGTTTAAAGTTTAATTTTGAATTAAATATTATTTTTGAATTTTTTTTAATTACTTGGTTTCATACATTTTTTATATGAATATCGTTTTCTTTCTTGCTAGACAATTATAAACTTTTTCAGAAATGGAAAACACCAAAATCTCTTTTTTTAGTAAAACTCAACTAACCATAAAAATACTTCAGAATTGAAAAAGAACCTGCATAATATTTCTGTATGTGTGAAATTGATTCAATCTTTGCATGTAGCTTTAAAGACGAAGGAATACAAGCGATGCGTCCAAGATGGTATTGCAGCATACAACGAAAAGAACTTGATTTTGTTCTTATATCTGACTTCTTTGTTCTTCAATCAATACTTTATCATTTTGATAAAGCATTCAGGAAGAAGCTTTTTAGTTTGAAAGAAGCTTTTAAAAATACTAATTTAAAGTTTAATTAGCACTTCGATCAGCTCAGCTATGGACTGTAGATAACAAAGGAAAATTCTAAGTAATTCGATGTAAATTGCTTAGCACACTGGAAAGTTTGCAAAAAGTTTAGTAAAAAAATTTGCTCTTATTGTGATTTTTGAGAATTATAATTATTTTTAGTTCTCTTCTGCTGCAAGATCGAAAATGTTCCTCTGATGCTGAACATGTGATTTCATAAGAAGTGTTGTTCTCCCGCGAGATTATAGAAACCAAACGGACTTCATATTAACCCTTAAAAGCCCGATTTTTTTAAAATTTATTTTAAAATGTTTTTGACTTTCGTTTCTTGAATAAAACATGGGAAAAATACTTCAAAAAATTCTATTTTGTTTTAAGTATAGTTTATGGCTAAAAACCGTTTGTTACTAACTGGCAACACTGGGCTTTATTTCAGAAAAGAATTTCCTTGATAAAATTCTGTAATATCAAACACTGATGAATTTTAATTAATAAAAATACGGATAAGGAATTTCCTTCAATATTTTATAAAAATATATGGTATTCTCAAGCGTACAAACAAAGATAAAAAGATGCAACCTCAAGTGAAAAACATCAATTTATTTTTATTTTTTTAACTAGCACTCAGGCTGCCATCTATATGTTGTAAATTGATTTAATAAAAAATTCAGCATGTATTCTATTGGCAACAACATGCATTAGAACTTCAGTCTCAAGATTTTAGAAGACAAAGTTGGGTTTGTTGTTTAAAGGCAACACTGGAATTTTAAGGCTTAAATATTGATTACTGATCATTTAAGCTATGCTGCTTTGCGTACACTTAAAGACTATGGGTCAGAGTTTGCTATTAATTAGAATGTTTTAATGTCAGTTTGAGAATTAGATGTCACTGCATCGAATGTTGCCGTGAATATTTTCTTTGGAAATGATTTGAAATTGACATCGTACCCCAAACTACAGTTCTGATATGACATTTCAGACAATTCCTTGTGAACTATTGATAGTTTGCCATGCCGGTGCCTTTTTTTAGAGTTTGTCAATTTTGGAAGCCTTAAATTTATTTCTGAGATCCTTAAACTGTGAGTCGCATCCTAAAATGACGCCACATACCACACTTATTGCACTTTATTAAAAACTTTCACAATATCTTCTTGAAAATCTTTTAGGCTTAGTAAGTTCATTAAATTTGATGAATATTTAATTGAAATAGGTCAATCAAATATTCAATTTCAATATGTCATTAAATATATCATTAACTAATGCTTCATATTTTAATTTATTTTGCAATTTTGGGTTCACGATAAAATAATATTTTGAATATAAATAGGATTGCGAAAATTTTTCCTCCTGAAAAGGGGTCGAGAATGGAAAAAATATTAACACGTTCTCGGACGTGAATGGTATAGCATACAATTTTTCAATTCAGTTCAATGTAAAAATGAATCGCCTCTCTATTTTTGCTGCTCATGAAAATGTATACTGTCTGCGAACGTCTTAAAAAAATCTACTTTAACTGGTGTAGAAAAGCATTACTTTGTTACAATAATTATAAAATTAAGAAGACGCCTTAAAAATTTCTAAAACATTAAAATTAATCGTAGTTAACTCTCTTGGGGCATTTTTTCAGGCGCAGCAGGTAAAAAAGTGTCTTGCCCATTTCGCCCCTTCTTCTTCCCCTAATGTGCCTCTACCTGTTCTGGGTCTTAGAACTATTGTCCTTTTCGACTTTCAGAGGCCGCTGACATCACAGGTTACCTAACCCTTTACCCTCTGCGCTCCCCCCGAAAAGGCAAATGAACCCCGGATTATCCCCCCTTCAAGAATACCCTATTGTAAATTTATTCATCCTGCCTTAAATGCACCCTTTAAGGATCCTCGTAAGGTGCTGCTGAAGATTCACAATGAAAGGGCAATGATTTTTAAAGTCAAAAGGATACTTCGTCACTTCTTTAAGGGAAATGCTTTTTTTTCGGATATAGTGTGTCTGGTTATTCTTCAACTTGGATATATCCTTCATTATTTTTGTAAGAATGTTAAATAAAATTATTATTTAACTGTTTGCGTGCTGTATGTGTCAATCCATTCGCTGTGATATTTATAATACTTACAAGAAAAGAAAGCGAGGAGATATGCCATCGCTTAATTCGTATAGTGAGTGCCAGTTACTAAATATCTTGTAATGATTCTATGATGAGGTCTTTCATGTACTCTTTTCGTTTTGCTTTATTCTGCAGTGATGATCGGCTAAAAAATCTTATCTAACGAAAGCAGTGACCCGAAAAGACAAATGGGTAATGATCCGTTACAAGGAGCTACTTGTAATAAAAAATATACTGATGGAAAAAAATATACTTATCTGTACTTGTTTTTTAAAGAATAATTACCAATCCACCTATTTCTGCTTACTACGACTGTACACTTATTCAATAGAAAGTAGCAGTTAGTCAGAATAATGATTTAATCAGAAGTTTATTCAATATCTTTCCAAGTAGCTTTTTCGAGACGTTCTTAATCCTATAGCACTGATCTGAAAAGTTTCCAAGAATAGGCTTTAAAAAATGTTTAGTTATAATTGTGCGTTATTATAAGAAGTCTCTCTAGTATTTTTCAAAGCAACAAATGCGTTGAGCATCCATACGCAAAAATCACTTAATATCATTATATTTCACTGGGGGTACTTGTGGTACCATAAAATGGAACTGTCAGTGATGATAATTTATTTACGGGTTGCTTTCAACTAAATTAGATTTCTTAAAGATAGGACTATTAATGTAGATAAAAACATATCTACCCATTCGTTATTTTAACTGTGATTTTTGCATTACAAGCTCTGAAATCGAAACACATAAAATTGTAATAAAGAGCCCATTTCTAATACTAAAAAATAACTAGTTATTAGAAGAGCTATTGTTTTCCAAGTAAAACTATCTTAAAATATCATTGTGCTTTACCTTTGTTCATTTATTATTGACAGTTAATTATCTTTTGATCTAAACCATTATTAGAAAATCTATCCTACCAAGAGCTCGTACTGTGGGAACTTAAAGATCCAATATTTAAATATCGGCCGTTCTTCAACCAAAATTTCCCATCCAATTCATTATCGTCTTATTATTCATGAAATGAAAATTGCTGGAAAAAATTAATGAATTCTGAGCGTAATATCTTTAATTACTCAAGATTTGTGCGTTATCCCATCCAAGATCTCGCTTGGAGCGAATAAAGGTGACAAAAACGGCGCTTTGTCTAACAGTTTTGTATTCGAGCGCGACTCGATTGAACAAAAAGAGCTGAAAATTTTTCTTCCTATTTTTGCCGGATAATTGTTTCTCCATTCGATACTTTTTTCCAGTTCCTTTTTTTTGTGTGCGGGCTGTTTGCGTATCATTTGCTGAGTACACACAAGAACCCCGTTTGACATAGCGCGCGAAAAATTAATTGAGGGTGCCTTTCTTCTCGTGAAATGAGGCACCCCCGAACTTTTATAAAACGTTAAGTGCTTATTGATCCCGTTTGTGAGAAGAAAAGTTCTCTCGTGCCTTTGCACAAAGTTTTGAAAAGAAAACAAAAGGGAAACGAAAAAATGCTGCTGCAATCCTCTGAAAAGCGGGGGGCGGCGGCTAAAAAGAAACTTTTTGAGGGGGTGGTAAAGAATAAAGGGGGATGAAAGGAAAGAAAACTCTGCCATTGGAGGACTAGTCATTAAATCCCAGTGTTTTACATTCGAAAGAGGAGGAAAAAAAATGGGTACTCCCAGCCCTATTAATGGGCTGCATGGGCGGGGTCTCATTAAAACGGCAGATATTTTCAGCCATCGCATAATTAATGCAAAGTATTTCATCGAAACCAGCCAACCAGGAGCGACGACAAAAAATCGCTTCTTCGGCAAAGATGGGGGAGTAAAAAATCGCCCAACTCTGAAACGAAGGCGTCAGTGGTTTGTCACCCCCCCCATCTACATCAACCCCCATCCTTTTATCGTTGAAAAGAATCGATTATTTAAATAAGCTCTTGTTCCGGAGTAGCAGGAGGGAGGGGAAAAAAACGGAGATGTATGACGGAAAAAAA
The DNA here is from genome assembly GCA_013235015.1 of Araneus ventricosus. Lineage (NCBI taxonomy): Eukaryota > Metazoa > Arthropoda > Arachnida > Araneae > Araneidae > Araneus > Araneus ventricosus. The sequence continues at coordinate 9,104,425 of BGPR01000001.1, forward strand.
AAGAGTTGGAAGGCTAGTGAGAGAAGGCATTATCGAGATTTGCTCCGACCTTCCGTGCATTTATCTAACGTACGGGTAATTATTTGCTTTGTAGATATATATATATATAATGTGATATTGCCAGTTCCAGATCACATCGATTTGGTTCAGTTAAAGTTAGTGTGTGTGTGGGGGGGGGGGATTTGCTAGGAATATTTGCCGTTCTCTTTTTGCCCCCTTCGCTTCTACCCATAGGTGTCCAGGCTTATGGCGGTATTAAAGAAGGGTCGATGGTGATTTTTGAAAAAAGGTAATAGTAATATTTCATGTGGAGCCCTCCATCTCGCTGATAAATCCTTTGAATCATTTTTTAGGAGCCAATTTTTTGACGGCTAGGGGGAATCTCATGTGTTTTATGACAATTTCAAATACTCATAAGAGATGTTAAGGTGGAATTTTATTCCGAGTTATTGTATTCGTATTTTTTTAATTACGAAATTTCTCCTTATGGGAGTCTGCTTATGACGACAGAGTATCCGGAGATTCCCCCCCCCCCCCTCATTATTGGGGGTAGGGTGGGTAAGAGGGATGTGAAGATATCGAAAAAGTTTTCCACTAATATATAAATTTTACAAAGGAGAGATTTTTTTTCGACTGAGAATCATTTGTTATGGCAATCCAAACGATTAGAACTTAGAAAAATTTCTGATGTTTCATTTTATGTCTGTTCAAAAGTTTGACTCCATAGAAAAGTTCATTCCTTGCCAAACATATCCGAATTCTGGAAATGTAGCGTTGGAAGAATTGTTAAATATTCAAAGGTTGTTAAAACATCTTCATGCCATCCAAAAATCATTATTATTTTAATCAAATGATTAATATAATATTTTATCGTAGTTGAATTCTTTGTGCTATTGACTTAGTTCAAATATCCACATAGGGATTTGCTATACATACTATATCGTGACATTTGCACTTGCATTGTTATTTAACATAACATGACTTTATTTCAATTATTTATTTTTACAGAACGTTTATCAAAATCACGTGTTTATAATTACATCAATGTAAAATTATTTTATTGAAAAAATATACGATGAGGTATTTTTTCTTAATCACTAGTTCTTTAAACAATTGGATTTTATTCTGTTCAGTCTTGTAGTTGGTATTGAAAGTTCGTTATCCTCTGTTAGGACATCGTATAGGATTTGTCTTGTTTTTTCCTTTGGAACCCATAACAAAAGTGGATGAATCAGAACGTGAGAAGAAAACCAAATTCAAACCTATTGGAAACAAATGATGATGCCTGAATGGAACTAATTTTCTCTTAATATCTTTTTTTATCTAATTATGAAATTATTAACTCTAATGAATCTCTTGGCAACTCTCTGATTTAATCTTGTGAAATTCCAAATTTCAGCTATCATTTTCTATTCCAAATAGTCCTCTGATTGCATTGGCATTCATTTATGTATTGGTTGATGAATATTTCTCTTCTGATGCATATGATATGAATTTGCAATAGATTTATAGGATATTTTGAACCTTGAACCCTCAGGGTCAACTCTCAGAACCTGATGGTGAATTAAAATAGACACTTCTGTTTATAGTCTGTGTTCTTTGGATTCTCTTCAGTAACGTTATTTCATTTTATTATTTTGGAACCTTATTTCAACTTGACGCATCATACCTTAACTCCACTGGAATCCTAACTGGAAATTAGGTGTCACCTGATGTAGTCTGGAAAGCATTTGCAAAATTTACATACCTAACCTCACTGAAGTTGGCTTTCAAATCGGGTTAGCACTGGATATCTATAACTTGAATCTGCCTTCGGTTAAGCGCCAGTTCTATATTTATACAGAAAATCAAAAGAAAAAGATAGAAAACTTAGCTTCCAAATATTTAAAGTTTACAAACTTCGTTTCAAAATTACTTGAAGCCTAAAAATTTTTCAGTCTGATTTAGATATTTTACTTAATAATTATTATATTTAAAAATTGAAAAAATTCTCTTAAGGTTGGAAATTTTTATTGAAAATTTCCTGTGTAATATTATATTGAATTAGTCCTATAAATGTTTGTTTGGGACCGAGAGTCTACGATGCTTGCCTTGACCTTTTTCAAATTCTGTCAGTTTTCAGCCTCAAGAACACTTTTGCCACCATGATTGTTAATTTTGATTCTCGACTCATCTGCATACTAATTAAATACGACCGCACTAAAGATTGACACATTTTACAAATTCTTTTGCCTTGCATTAATAAAACATGCATCTCGAACATTTTTCTAACTTAAAATTTCGATAGAAGATATCTGCCATGCTAAAAGTCGTTAAAAGATTAATTTCCAAACACCATTAACAAATGTGTATAAACATTCGAAAAAAATTAGTAATTTACCTGAAAATCTCTGATCTATTGATATTTATTCATTTGACTTAAGTATATTGAAAAGACATAAGAGCTTTTAATTTTCCATCACGATTACAAAACTTAAAATGATCAAATTTCTGTCATCGATTTTTTTAAAGGAAATGACAAGGATTTTTAAAAATTTAGTTTCATGAATATGTTATTTCTGCAGTTTAACTAATTTTACCAATAATTCATATTATAACACTAAAATTATTTTTATTCATCTTTACACTTTTCTGGTCATCTGTAAGAAAACCTTTTAGGTCTAATGTATTCTGAAAACTTTTATTCGACGACAGTGCAAAATGTAATGTTGATTTTTCACTTTAAAAAGATGCCATTAATTTTCTATATTTAGAAAATAATTTATTTCAACTGAAATATGCAAAAAAATTCTTTCAAAGTATATGTTAGCTGACACATGTGCTCTGTCATTAAAAAATGTAAAGTTACATTGAAAAAAAGACATTTTCCTTTGGCCAGCCCATTTCACTTCTCATTCAGACTTTATCAAATATGATTTTTTCACCTTAAGCAATAAAAGTATGTTTGGACTCTTTCGAATTTCTTACTTTAAGGTGATTAGACTATAATATTTGTTTGTAAGTATTGTTTTAATAGCAAACAAGCGATTGGTAAAAACATAAATAATATTCTTTTATGCGGGAAACAAATAGTATGAGTGGACTATGGCCTTTATCAAGTAGACCTGAAGTGCATTCAGCTGCAGACAATGAGAAATACTTTTTATAGCCATATTAAAGAATAGTTTTTGAGGACGTTTCTTTTTGTACTCGTTTCAACTATATTTAATTCGTTCGTCAAAAAGTGCCTTTTTTGACTTACTGTACCTTAATTTTTTTTAATGTAGTAATCTTTAAAATTAATTGAATTTACTTTGAAATGATTCAATTCGGAAATTTTAAATGTTGTATTATCTGTAAATCATGAAAATTTTCGTATAGATATACTAAATACTGCAGGTTTTTTTTAGCACATTGGATAGATTCCAGATATTATGTTCCGAAAAATTTCTTTCGGAGGAAATTTTCCTATGTAAATTCGAGATGGTTTCATAGCGTAATTCTTGACGACTTTCTTGCCCGGAAGACTAAGCAATCCTGGTAATTGCAATTAGAAAAGTGCATTTGGTGAGGATTTCGTGACGTATGAGCTGGTATAAACGCTGTCTCTTTATCACTATTTTAATAGATGTCTTATTGAGATAAAATACTTTTTGAGCACGTTGAATATAAAAAAAATAGAGAAATTGAAACTTTGTCTTTAGAATCGAAATGAACCTTTCAAATATGTTCAAGTATTCGCAGTACTTTGCAGTTCTTTTCAATGAAACTACAATAGAATTAAAATAAGGGCATTTTAGCCTAATGAAACGGCTGCCCCAATTAAACGAATTCCATCTAAAGCTAAACAATAAGAAACTTTCCTTTATTATTTTAATAAAATATAGAAACAGAAATATAAAAGCTACAAAAAATAATGTTGATAGTCTCGCCTTGCCTACTGACTCTAGTTCTAATCTAATGCACCTTCGACTTCGCATCTTTCCTCCACATTTTGAGTGTTCGTCCTTTTTATAATGCCCATTCCCCATGAAGATGATTTCCTTATTATAAGAGACGTGCTCTTGTAGATTTTGATACACTACTTACTATCTCTGCGAGTGTACGATGGCTTGCATTAAATGGCTGGCTATCTAGCATAGCAATTTTGATTGGAAGTGTAAAATCCGTTAATTTGTATGTTACCCACGCGGAGTGGTGGAGTGGCAGCAGTAGACTAAACTTACTCTTATTTCTTTCACGGGGAACGAGAAATAACTGATTACCAGTTACAAGTCTGAAAATACAGAAACCTAATCTGCACCCACCTAGTGTTCAGTGCGTTAAGGGAGACCTCATTTGGAAATGTATTTGTCGCAATTAAGCGTTTAAATTAAGCATTGATTTATTAGTTCCATTCTTTGAAATTTGGTCAAATAAGTGGCTGTCCCAATAAACCGATGTCCCAAATAAGTGGGATCGAGTGTATTTACTGTTGTTTGATTTATAAACGATTCCGATGGTATTTCCTAGTTTCTGAATTTATGGCTACTTTCATTAACTTTTCTTCTTCGTTTCAAATAATGTCTCTTTTGAGTTCATACAAAAAACAGAATTTGTGTACAATGTCGAAATATGTGCAAGTGTTAAAATATCCATTTTGCTGTCTACCCATATTCTCAAATCATTTTCTTCATATCTAAATATTACAGTAAAATATTTACAAATGCTATAATTGTATTTCTATTTTCATTTTTCATATTTCTTTTATCCTAAAGAAAATCATTAATATGTTTTCTTTACCTTCTGTTTTTCTAGTATTACATGTTTAGAATATAAAGCACACACATGGTAGTTTCGCAGCTTTTTTACTCGGATCCAATATTCGCGTGTTTTTGAAAAAAAAATCAAAGAAAATATCAAATTTTATTTCAAAATAGTTTCAATCAAAATGATGTGCGTACAAAATAATTGTATTGTTATAATTATTCAAATCAAAGTTAAACTGTAATGAAAATGAAAAATTATTTCATTCGGAATGTATCATGACATCTTTTCTTTTTTAAAAAAACAAACAAAATCGCTTTTCTGCAATTTTCGTTTCAGATCACGTTTTAATGAATGAGATCATTTTAAATTTCTGTTCTCCTGTTTTAATACAAACGGTATTATTTTCATTATCATTGTTTATTTCACAGAATCAATGAGTTATATTTTTATTATGTCACAAGAAAACGTTTCAGGGATATTTTATAAATTTAAAGGTTTAGAATGGTGGCAATAAAACTCATAAAAATTTTAATGTAGAAAATTCAAATAAGCCATACAAAGATTTTCTTGATACATTTTAGTTTTAGGGAACCAAAAATATTATTTTAAAAATCAAATAAAGCAATTTTATTTAAATAAATGAACGTTTATTGCTTAATATTCGTGAAATTCAATAAAAATATGTGAAAAAAAAGGATAATTGAAGTTATGTTTTTTGCATAGTCTTGGCGACGGAAAACTTGCTTTGCCCAGCATTGTTGATAACATCATGTTTTTACAGGCGAGCGTTTTTTTCAAAGATCGAATTCATTATACAAGCAGTAATCTTAAGTTTGAATAAAAGGAATTCATTAAAATCTCTATTTAATAATAAATGATTAAATGAAAATAACTTCTTCTTCTTTACTCAGTAATGAAGAAGGAGCATTGCTGCTAATGAAATATAACAGGATGTGTTTAGTACAAGATATCAGAACAGGAACGAAAGATGTCATTGCATTTTTTGGATTCATAAGACGAATAATTACTTGAAATTTTATGAAAAGCGATGCACTTAAAATATGTTAAAAACCTCTACTTTCGTAAACTATGATCTGATAATATTTTTTAAGATATGAATTAAGATTATTTTAGCCTCCACGTTGTTGATGCTAAACGTCTTCTTATTCAAGTTTTATCTTTTTATTGTGATTCTCTCAAATAAATCGTTTGGTTCGTCGGGAATCAAGACCCCCTTTAAAACACTGAATTTGCGAAGTATTATCAGTATGGTATTCGATTCAATGGGGAATTTTCTTCTCTATTTGATATAATCTGGTTGTCGCCAGTCTGCATACCCCTCTGCTTCTCCAATCTAATGATTATCATGGAAATTCGTATCTAGAAGCTTTACTCTTGTATTATCAAAATTACTCTACGACTATGATCTAAAATTTGAACTGCCAGATGACGTATATTGCCTAATGAATTAAATTCAGACTGATGATTTACTATTCTAGATTGCCTTTTTCACAGTAAATTTAACTCAAATGTATAAATGCACATATATTCGTTCCATTTCAATCAATTTAATTCATCACTTTTATTTTTTAAGTTTTAACAATAAAATGTTCTAAAAAATATACGCTGTGATTTTATGTTTTTCTGAAATTAGACTTTTTTTATCCATACTTATTCTTAAAATACTAAAAGATTTCATTTGTTGATAGTTGAAATGGTTTTAAATGCTGGATTTAAAAAAGAAAACGATTAAAATATCTTCTTTTTTTATTTTGTCGAAGTTCCACCGAAGCATGGAACAAGACATGTTGGAAAATTTTCTCATTGAAACAATACTGCTATGTCATACTTTGCATAGCATGAATCAGAAATTTGTGATGAAATGCTCTAACTATTAATCTAAAAAAATGTTTACCACATCTAGATTTTTTTTAAACTCGACGAGCATTTTTTTCACTATAATTGCGCAAATCATCAAATAAGCAGGAATTTTGGAAAATGTGGTTCAAAGATTAATTCATTTTTCATTTCTGCGAATTTAAACTGCAGAAGAAAATTGAGGGAAAATCATTCTTGAATGACGTTAATGTTTTGCAGGATTAAAAAATATAATCGTTCTAAAAGAAGCTGCGGTCAATGAGATGCTGAGAGTCAACTAAATAAACCAATTTAAACATCTCGTAGTGGTATTCTTTGTACAACATTTTTGTTGGAAAAGAAAAATTAAAGAATTGGACTCTAACAAGAGGCGAGAGCATCTGTTTCCAAAATGTGAAAGTTACCCTTGCGTATTTTAAATTTGTTTCCCCTTTTGAAAAGCTTCTCATCCAGAAAATAATTTCTACTTATTTTGCAGTTATTTTGTCTTTAAAAAATTTTGAAGTCTCATGAAATCTTGAAAGGCAATAATATATCGGATCAAATTCTAGCTCATCACAAGTGTGTTGGGTCACACTTTTCGTGGCATGAATCGCCAGTTTATGTTGAAATGATCGGCAAAATCTAAAAATTAAACTAAATTTAAGGATTAAAAGGTTTAATTTGTTTGTCAATTAATATATTACACTGTCTGAATCCAATGAAGTTAACAATAATTTTAGAAAATTAGCTCAAAAGTTCCTTCCCACCCCCTCAATCTCTGTTGATTCTCATAATAATAGGAGATAGAAAGTGATGGAAAAAAATCATTTTTGTATGACATTAGTATTTTGTAGCATTTCTTGAAAACAAAAAATATTTTATTCCTTTTACAAAATGCCTTGGACCCCAGACAGGCCTCTTAGCCTTAGCCTTGGACTTTCGACAAACTTGTGTGCTGTGGAAAGAAAATTACAGTTCCATTCAAATCTCTTTGTTTGAGCATCTTTTTAGATGAAGTGCATAATTTTAAATTTCCCCTTACATATTTTAAAATTTGCTTCTCGCTTTTGTAAATTTTCTCGCTTGCTCACAGTCTTTGTAAAAATCGAACCATTTGCATATGTAGCACTTAAAATTATTTTACCACGCTACACGCTGGAATATTTTTTTCTCATCTTGATTTTCTTTTCCCCTTAATCACGAGGAAGGTAAGCCACTGCTTTCCGAGATCCGTAGAAGCAGAGAATTTAATCAGGAGCTATGTCTGGATGATGGATGAAGATCCTTTTTTGATTAAGGGCATATTTTTTTCCCACTTGAGTAGGGTGAAAAAAAACCAACAAAAAAATGGCAGTTTTTAAGTGTAAAGTAACTCTGTTTTCCATGCTGTGCGTTAAAAAAAGGAAAAGCGCCTTCAATCAGCTTAAATTGAAACTGTGTGCACTAATTTAATCGAGACAAATTATAGGTGCGAGATTATATTGTTTTATTTTTGCGAGCCTTTGACCTACCTCGTGCTCTTTTGATTTACACAGAATGAGCTGTATTTATAAGAGCTAATTTATATGCGAGAAAGATAGTGTTTTGATTAAATACAAATGTTTAATTCTCATCTGTTTTGATAGGAACATTATTTGAATTATAAAACGTGTAATATATATAGTAAACGAAGAAAATATTCTTAAATGCCAACTTTCCTAATGTACTAAAGTGTTTTATTAGCAGATTTAAGTTTAGTTTGTTACTGAATTAAGTAACGTATTATTCCTGCCCTTTTTTATTTTTTATTTATTCATTTTTTTTCTTTGGAATTTTACTATTTTTAATTTTGAATAAGTGGGAAACCGGTTTGTACATCAGATGTCTAAATTTTCTGAACGGTTTAACTTCTTTTAATAATTCACGTGATAGAAAAGATGCATTTTTGAAGAAATAGAAAGGAAGTGAGTGCTAAGATTATATTTTTAGGCAATTTTATAATTTTCTTCTCAATCTTGCTTAAGTTAAAATTTCAAGGATAATCTTCTTAAGAACAAAATATTCTAAGAATCCCATTAAATATTCTAAAATTAAATAGTTCTTTAATTTCTGCTTCAGTGTAGGAGAATAGTTAGTGTGTAAAACAATGAGCTACAGTATCATACGAAGATGAAGCCAAGATAAATTATGTATACGGTAATTTAGTTATTGGACATAATTTGCTGTCATTTCCCCCATTGGTGATTTTTTTAATCATTATATTTCTGATAAAGCATCAATTATCGAAATTAGGAATATTTTTTACTCTTCATGAACGAAATAACGTTGTAGAAAGGGAAAAAAAATGTTTTTTTTCTTCTCTCAGACATCTCGTAATTTTTCCATTATTCGCCTGTTACTCCCCAACCCCACTGTACTCGTATTACGACTGTCACTTAGCTGCATTAAAAACGTTCTCTGAAATTCTTTCGTTTAAAAAAAGAGAGACAGAGGAATGAAAAACAAAGAAGGAATCTAGAAGGAGTCATTTTTTTAAAGGGGAAGCTTGGAAAAAAACATCACTCCCATGCCTTTCCCAAATGTTATAGACTCTTATAACGAGGGGGAAAAAATCCTCTTCACTGTACCCCAAGAACAGCTGCAGAAATAGCTATCGATTGTCAAGGAACGCGTACCCCATTCTTACCGCCGCACCCCCTACGCTTCTTCTGCTGTGTTAAAGGGTTAATGCTGGCTCTCATGACGGCTGGGGGGAGGGCGAGAGCTATCAATGCGTTACGAAGGAGGGGGAAATTCTAAAAGAAAAAAAAATATCTTTTAGCTCTCACGACTAGCCTAAGTCTCATCTCGTAGCTCATTACAGCTTTTTTTTCTCCTTCTCTCTTGGAGGTTTTTTTTTACCCTCCTCTACAGTTTCCTTTTGTTTCACGATTTTTAATCAGATACCTTTCGCCTCTTCTTAAAATTTCATTAATGTGCATTGTGGTGTGGGAATTAGTCAGCGAAACACCTCCGCGAATACAACATTTCTTAATTGTTTGAAATGTAACGCTTGTATATATCGTGCCTAACGTTTTTTTCGAGGGACATTCCAGCGGACAATGAAGAAACCCACTCTCGGCTGGTTGTGAGTGCGGTCATCTTTTATTTCAAATTCATCTTGTGACCGATGAAGAAGCCTATCTATTTTCTGTGTGCAAGATTGTGATATTTTTTCAGTTTAAATACAGTATACAGCAGAATCTTGTATGTGTTGTAAAGAATTGAAATTTTTTGACTACGCTCGAATGGTGCTTGTCTTAACACAAATAGATCGTTCGCACCTCCAACAACAGACATCATAGTTTTGTTTCAACTTTATGATGGCGCTCCAAAATTAGGACTTTTAATCAAAATTTCTTTAGAAATCATTATGCAAGGTGTCCGAGTGACATATTTATTACTCTAAATAATAACAAAAATAAAAAAGGTGAAATGAAATGCAGGTTGCGACAAAAGAATGAAGAAAACCGACAGTAGTTTTTTTACAATACATTCAGTGTAGCTCTACGTGAGCTCCTTTAGAAGCACGAAGAATGTCCAGTCTGTACTTGATTTCCTCACAAGTGTTTTTTTAAATTTCCTGTATCTTTGAACTTTTTCATCCCTGCATAAATTGAAGGCATACCATGGTACATCAGGCGAAATTTTCTTTGTTCTATTTTCAGGGATTTTGATTTCACTTACCACAATACACATAGCACTTTCTCCTGAACGGTCGTCATTTTCTTCTTATTACAGCTGCCAACTAATTAGCGCCATCTGCACCCAACTACTGATACCAGAAAAAAACTGATAGATTTCTTCATTATTTTGCCGCAAACTGCATTTTATTTCACCTTTTCGTATCTTTATTATTAATTTTTAGAAAAATAAAGATCTTTCTCGGACACCCTGTATATTATCTGTTTTGAACGTGAACGTATCAACTAACATCTGCAAGGTTTTCCTTCCTTCTTTTCAAGGCTTATGTTTTTTTTTTAAAAAAAATCAAAACATCGATATGAAATTCCTCATCATATAAGTCAGCATATTTATCTATTTTATTATTTATTTATCTATTTTATTATTGTCAGTAGTCCTTCTAAAGTCATCATTACCAAAATTTAGTTTTGTCAGCTAATGAATTTCTGTTTTGAGCTTATGTTATGTGTTAAAACGAATATATTTGTAAGTAAATAAACTATTAACTGCATTACTAAATACACTGATATTAATTTATCCGTTCAAAAGAGTAAATGCGTGAGTTAGCTTGGTCGCGATTGGTTATGCTGTTGTTAATAATGATAGTTGAAGATTTTTTTCTGTACAAGAAAAGATAGATTAATATCGTTAGTTTACTAACATTAATAAATGGGAATAATAAAGATCTTCCCCAGACACATCTCAGTACATTATCATTTTTTAATGTCTATCTAACGCGTTCCCTAGAATATTGTTTAAAACATTTACTCTTTCGAGTGTTTGTTTTTAAATAAGTCACCAGCTGAAGACATAAAGCTGGAAAAGGAAAAAATCCCGAAACAAAAATCTCTTCCGCAAAGATATTATACAATACTCCAAGATATTGTAGAACAGTCACTATGTCGTTTTATATTTTATAGTATTGTACAGTAATGTTAAATATCTTGTTTATGTGCAGCACAGCAGGATCAAATCTGGCGCCATTAAACCAAACCAAAACATGCAGAATTTTCTAATTACTGACATTGTTCTGCTATGAATTATTACCATGAAATCAAGGCTGCGTTGCATTTTAATTCAATATTTTTATTAAGAAATTCAGGTTTATTAAGTTGAACATTTCGAGTTTCATATAAATGGCTAAAAGACTTTCTTTGGCCTACTACAGAAATCTGTAAGAGAATTTCAAAAATTTAATACATTTTTTAAAACATGCTTTTAAAAGTATACTAAAAAGCAGAATTTTTCATTTTAATTATTTTCTACTTTTTAATCTTTAATTCATTATTATAAATAATGTGAACTCTTGAAATCACTTTTCTTTCTCAAATTCATTTCCAGATGGCACCGCTGGTATGGAATAAAAATGTAACTAAAAGAATCAATAAACTGGCAATTAAGCTCTAAAATACCGTATTGTGATCGAGAACACACAAATATACAAAACTCTTAACACATCAGAAAGTGGGTGAAACAAAAACAATTAAAAAATTCCATGTTTACAAATATGAAACAACTCAAACAATAAAAGGGTATTCCATCATTTTTAAACATTTCAGCCAACATTTCAATCTGATAATAACCATAAAAAGGTATTCGTTTATTTTCATATTTTGTAAATTATAATGTAATAAGTTATCTGTACAAAAAATGTATCCTTTAATAGTTAAAAATCTGCGAAATTTTTAAAGAATTTTCTACATATACCTTGAAGTAACTTGGTTTTTATCTACTTTTTAATACTTCACTTTCAGGTTTTACGTAAAATTTCCTTGTTTTTGTTTGATGCATTTCTTCAAATGTATACATGGATGATAGGAGAATTGAATACTGTAAAACTCCCGTCTCTTATGAAATTACAATGTGGAAAAAATTGTATCATTCAATTTTGAATTTAAAAACTGAGCCTAATTTTTTCCATATTTAGATATTCATCCAATATAAGTGGGTAATGATTAAAAGTGATTGGTGTAAAAACATGGATTTTTTTCTTCAATTACCTAAAGACTTTTATCTTTATAAATGAGATAACATTGAAATTTATCTCCCTTTTATCCAAATTTAAAATAAGAGAAATCCATTCTTTAAATCATTACCATTTGCCGTTTTAAAAAATCACCCCGTTACGGTCATGAAATATTGGAAAAATTTTATATTTAAAATGAGAGACATTTTTAAACAAGACGAACATGCCCGTAGAAATCTACACCATTTGCTTCCAGAGTTAGCCGCTGTATTGTAGAAGTCTATTATCTGAATATTCGTCTCTTGATGTCATAATACATCATGATGGTCATTTGTTTTCATGAAATTATTATTTTTTAATAAATATTTATTTTTTAAAAAGATTATAAATAGTTCATAGCCGATATTTTTTTCTTCAAAATGCTAGAGATTTTGAAATATGAATATATTTTTTCTCTTCGAATGAATATTCATTTAGGTTGTATCAGCGCTTTCTACTAATATTTTGTATCACGTTCGCGACTTACAGAAAAGGTTTTTGTTTATCTGTAAAAATAATTATTCACTGTGAATCATTTCCATCCGAGTAAAATAGTTGCTATGTATAAACAATTAAGTTATATATATTCTAGAGAAATTAAAATAGTTTTGTGAAGAAATTGTAATAGCGTATCAGTGATAACAGGATTTCTGATTTTTTTTTAATAGCAAGTCCATTTTTCCTTCGAAATTTTTTTTTCCAATTTTGGTCTCATGAAAATAAATTTTAAAAAATACAACAATAATTAACTATAAATATCAAGAAATTCAATTTCAAATGTTAATGAAATACAAACCAAAATTATTTTTATATATTTTTACGCTTTTTTATATCAGAAGGACGAAGTCATTGATACTTTTCATGGTGTAAAACCCGAAATTTTAAGCAATCGTGATTTGTAGGATAAGCCTGAAGAATTTTTAATTTGGGATCGATAACTTATGTTCTCCTCTATATTCAATTAATAAACAAAATCATAAAGTCCTCATACCTCTCTGCTTTTATGTTTAGCCTTAGATGTTTTAATCTAAGGCTACCTGTAATTATAATGTTTCAAACAATGAGTAGTTGCATTATTTGGAAGCCTCTCCATCAAACACATCCTATCATTTTATTTTTTGTCGTCTGTTTCTCCAAGATGTTCTGTGAATTTTCCTCCCAACGGAAATTTTTTATCTCTATCTAGCTAAAATTATTACAGAGGTAGTATAGTAATTAAAAAAAATGGCGCAGAGAGAAACAGTGTGCTAGCAACGGAAGTTGAACGTTAGCCACCTGTGTTCGAAAAGGATCTCACCCCTTTGTATCCAAGCATGGTTACACCCCGTTAACGTGGCGTCCGATGATGAATTTTTTTCCCCTTTTGTTTCGCTCCCTGATGTTTAACTTCGGCACGTAATATTCCGGGCGTGGCATGAAACAGGAAACGTCACTAGTGAAGGTTTATTGTTCTTTTCTCGTCTAAGTTACACGTTGGTGCACTCTACAAAATGATTATTTTCCCCTACCCAACAGCCTCGCAGCTGATCTCGACGTTAAATTAGACGGGGGGAATAAAAAGATTATTAAAAAAAGATTTTGAAGATTTTGTGGGCTTTTTTTCATTATTATTATTATTAAGATAGCGATAAAAATCAAGTTTTTTTTCAGTCAGGTACATTCTCGTTTAAATATGCCTGGTTCGTTTGACCACATTCAGTATCTTATGCCAGTTGGAAGTAAATTTCCATTCCCAAATCTGAAACAATTTACAGTAAACTCTCACTACAGCGATATCCGATGCAACAATAAATCCCTTTACAACAATAAAATTTTGTGGCCCCGTTGAATTTCCATAGAACATAATGTCAATCTCCCCTCAATATAACGGTAGTCTGTACAGAAATAAACCCCTGTAGAACGATGTTTTTTTCTTAAATCTCAACACCATTTCTTCCTCTGTAACAATATTTATGTTTCCAAATACCCTGAAGTGAAAGATCATACCACCCAGAGTTTTTCCCTTCTTAGAAATGGATACAATGACTTAGTCTACTTGAAGATCACAGGTGTTACTGGTAATGGCTCATGGCTACCACAAAACACATGCTCAAATCAAATGCTTTGCTGCTTTTGTAGTGTGTGATTCGAAGATTTCATGAAAGCTCTGTTCAATTTCTAAATTTCTAACGATTCTGAGTTTCAATCGAAAAATTTGATATTCTTTCATTCACTTCTGAATTCTCAACTAAGATGGCAACTAGAAGGCAGCTATCCTTTCAGGGTAAATTGAACATAATTAACGAAATTTATGATGGAATGAAGCAGGTTGATGCGGCTAAGAAATGCGGACTGTCGCAATCTACGATTTCAACTTTCCTGAAGAAGAGGAAACAAACTGAAGAGGCAAAGTGTAGAGTGAATCCCAACGAAATCAATCCTCAGAGAAAACGACTGAAAGTTGCGACAAATAAAAACATTGACGCTGTCGTTTTCAAGTGGTTTCAAGCGATAAGGGCAACAAATGTTCCAATAAATGGACCTTTTAATATGTGGACGAGCCCGAACATTTGTCATGTTAATTCATAATTGTTGGAAAAAAGCGGACATTTGTTTCTTGGAGGATAAGTAAGCTGATAATGACAAAAATTCCAAAAACGGCGATGTTTCAGATGCTGAAGAATGTGTTTTGAGCATTCAAGTCTTTAACTCAGCTTGAAACAAAAAGTGGCAAAATGTTTGCAATTAATGTGGGAGAATATTTAATAGCGGATGATGATCTTATGGTTTTTTCGGAAGTTACTGAAGAAGCTATTCTGTCCGAAATCACAGAAGAAATGGAAAATGATGATGAAGAGGAGGAGGATGATTCAGATCCATCACAATCTTTATTGACATCCCAGGAAGCTCTTCAATCAGTTCAGTTCCTACGGGCATTTTCTTTCAAGACTTTTATCCACAAATGATTATTATTTTCGTGCATTAAATTCTATGCAAACCTTGTTAGTTGACTTAACAGTTAAAAAAATGAATAAGAAAACGAAAATATTGGATTTTTTGATAAATAAGTTTCTCAGGTTTCTGAACTATTTTATTGTATAGCTGAATTTTCAAATTTTTGTATGCTTTAACAATCATTAACAGCCTGGTGATGGTTTTTTGCAAAATGTAATTTTTGTATTGTTTCCACATTAAAACAAGCAAGATTTAAGTTTTTTTATATCGTAATTATATCGCCCCTCGATATAACTATACATCCCTCTATAACAATATCTTTATTTGGCCCCCGAAGTATTGTTGTAACGAGATATTACTGTATTTAATTAGTGAAAAACTCAGATTTAACTGCCTTTATTTCCGTCTAATTATATGTAATTTTTTTGCCAATTATGATCTATTTCAATAAAGATTCTCTGTTTCTCAATGGCAAATTTTTGTAGTGCAAATATGCCAGTTTTATGTAAAAAACGACATTATTGAGAACAAAAAAGAATAGCATATGAAAGAGCGGTTGAATTTTCGTTGCGAGAAATTTAATTCTTCTTTGGGTTTTTTGAACCATGGAGCAAGAATTCGGTTTCGAGAAATTAATGGAACGTTGACTTTTAAAATGATCTTTTCTATGAGCTTTTTGAAATCCATCCAAATTGTTCTCTCTAGGATATTTGTACATCGTCACTTTTGTCATTCTTATTTGTTAATAATATATATATTAATTGTTACTGATTTTAATGATTAACGATTGATTTTAACGATTTTTCGTATGTCGTATAGCAGAAAAAAGCACTATTTAATATATCATTGGTGGGCCTCCCATCCTGATGAGCGGCTTGCTATGATATTTATTCAATTTGTCAGGGTTTTTTTGTCTTCTTTTTGTATGCTTTTTTGTTTCTTGTTTATTTTGTTATATATATTCCAACATCTTAAATGATAATTACTAATAAGACTGTCAAGATTAGTTTATTTATGCGTTTATTCTTATATTGACCATGATTTGTATCGCGAAGTTAGATGTCTTAAAATTCTTATTTTCAAAGACTTGAGTGAAAATATTTTATAGTTGTATCTTTATCACTTTTTCCCTCAAAATTCTCACTACACAACATCTTATAAAATAATGTATCAGGACTGAAGAGACCTCAAATTTTATTTTGTATTTTAAATGCTTGTTTTACTTAATAAAATTTAATAAATCTTTGTGTCGACTTCTAATAAAATTTTTCTGGAAACCTGAATAATGAACTGAATTCATCATCCTTATTTTTAAAAATTCATTACTTTTAATGTTTAAGAACTTTCCAAAATAAGTCTTGTCACACGAATTTCATTATTTTGACAGCTTCAAATGATTACCTAACTAGAATTAGACGGGGATTGAATTTAATACATTTGGAGATGCACCATTTCTATTTCTGATTTCGATCTGATAAATCAAAAAATGTTTTATTCCGTTCTCGTAAATAGCATACCCCTCCCTCCATTTTTCAGAATAAATAGAAAGGGAGAAATGTAACTTAGTTGCTTTCTGTACTTTAGCTTCTGCCAAATTATGAGAAGCAGTTAAGTAGATCTGCTTTAATTTATAGGAAAAACTGTAAAATTATATCAAAATTGTTGGCATATCGAGATTTTGTTTTCTTCAGTCTAGTCATTATTCTATTTGTATCAAAATGCGTATTTGATTGCTACGTATCATTTTCTTTAGCTGTGGAATTATTCATCTATAAAAGTAAAAAATTCAAACTTCATTTATGAAGCATGGTTAAAAAATCGAAGAACTGACTTTTCTATGTCAAGGTCATTTTGAGAAAAACCCCAAATCTTTTCTGATTTGCAGAAAGTCCAAAAATAGTATCAGGATTATGCTTCGTTAATTGTGCATATTTGGGTTTTTGACACATGTTAGTCGAAATGGAATTTGAACCTTCTTAATGCAGGAAAACTGTTTTGCAATCATTGAACAACAACCTTGGTGACCAAAAAGGTAGTTATAATTACAGAACTTTTCTAAATTAGAAAGTTTTTAACACAAAATTTTAGAGTATCTTGTTAAGCTTTCTAAACGTTAAATCATTAAAGTAAACCCTTTTCAGTGGACTCTTATTTTCTCTCTGTGATGTGCTTGATAACAAATTGGGTTTTTTTTTTGTATTCGAATAATTACTGAAACAGTTTTACATGTTCAAGTAAAGCTGTTCTAAGACTTTTTTTACATTTGTGAGAATTCTCCTTAAAGGCTAATTTGATAGTTGTAAGAATTTATTAGAATTCTAAATTTTCCAATGGTTTTCAAATTCAATCGTTGATTGTAGAACCCACGTGAGTAAATAATATCAAAATGCTAGGAGTTAAAAAAAACTGTTTAATTTTTTAACTCAATGATTAAAATTTTTTTACCTGGTAGATTTTATATACCTATAATGTGACTTTACTTGACTCCTGTCATTTCGTCACTCATGATGTAAATACCCCTTTAGAATGGGAAAACAGCATAAACGCGGTTTAGAAAAAATTTCTGAAATCAACGATTTAATTATAACCACTATTTACTTCGCTTGAGTAAGTAGAAAAGTGTTTTCGACAGGAAAATAGCTTTTCTTACGATCTTTCTAAAATCGGCATCCATTTCCATAAGAATCCAAAGTATATTCTTTTGAATACTTTTATTTTTAATTAAGATTTTCGCCAAACTGTCAAAAAGGTCCATGCTATATAATATTATTCTACCATATCAAAAGGAAACTTAACTTGCTAAGAGAAATTACATTTTAAATAAAAGTACATTTTGAAAAAGAAGACACATTGTATCAGGTGCGCGCAAACAGGGGCATCAAAAATATCAATGACTGGATTACAACAAATGGAACTTCTGAAAATATTTAAAAGAGAATCCAGCCTGAGGGGGTGACCCTGGATGAAGTCCTCGGGCCGGATTCTCTTTTAAATATTTTCAGAAGTTTCATTTGTTGTAATTATTCTATCGAGTAAGTTTCGATTGAATTTTATGTTTTTTGTACAGATATTATACTTATTAACTTTATTTTATGTATTTCGTGAAGAAATCATTCTTAAGGATACTATATTATTAATATAAAAAATCTTTTTGTTATTAGTACCATTCATGCAAAATTATGAATGAAATGATATAATCCAGCTGATGATGAATGGAAACCAATTCTGTGATTGCAACCCAATGTAATTTATGATATTATATACGTACACTGGAAAATTGTTTTAATACTAATTATGTGCAATATATTTTTGATTTACCATAGTAGGTAGGTCTACTGTACAAATAGTATTTTGAATCATATTTTTGTAAACTAAATGCCAGAATTCATTTTTTCTGTTCCTAATAGTATTTCTTTTCTTTAGGTATTTTACTGAATATAGATATGGAGTTCGTTCCTCTTGCTCTGAAAACGATAAAATTGACACAGACGATACTGGTAAGACCTTTTACATAATGTTCAAACTATTCTCATTTGTAATTGTTTCTGATGAAAGCAACACCTGCGGTGTGGCTAATTGTTTACAAAATCAATTCGAACAATGAAAATTAAATATATTAGTAATATTCATTTTAAACAATTTTTTTAAAATTAAGTAAAAACAGTCATAGGGTGCTTCCTTTTTTATACAAGGTGAAGCGCACCGAAATCATTTACTGTTCAGAATCTTTGGAGATAGAAATAACGTTGAAAATCAACACAATACATCTGTTTTTTGAATGCTGAGAATGAATTATGTAATTAAAGATAAGCTTCAGTTTAACTTTAAATTGGAAACTGTTTATATATCAAAGGATGAACTATTTTTAATTTTCAAATAAATAAAATTTCTAGTTTTGAATTTTTATAACTTATCATTTGAGAGGTAGGAATCTTTCTTAATGCAAAAGCAACTGTTATATTAATCCTTACTGTTTTTTCAGATTCGCAGTTTTCTGTGTACAGTTACGAATCTTCAGCTAGTATTGGTCACGATGCGAATGAATCTCCTTCTCATGACTCCAATATGTCAGCACAAACTAATGATGGTTATTCTGGCATCAAAAATGTTCAAGGGAAAAAAACAAACTCTCATATTACGAAGCAACTCGTTCAAGAAACGCTTATTGACGAAGGACTAAGAGTTGTGAAAGAACTAGCAAATCAAATTAAAGATGAAACTGATATGAATCATGTATCTGTATCTAAGCCAGAAGGCAGACCAAGGGGCCGTCCACCGAGGTTAGAACGAGACTACATATTGACGACAGCCGGCTCAACTACTCCTAAGTATTATAACGATATAAACACTAATAACTCTCGAAATGCAAGTACTCCAGTGACACCCATTCAAAATGGACACAGCCCGACATCTGTCGGTGTGCCTTCAGACATTGAAAGTACTGTATGTCACAATGGAATTATCTTAAACTTGAGGTCAAACCAAATTTCGGAAAAGAATAATGTCTCCAATAACAATAGTAACGATGGTAATCATGTGACAGATATGCAGGAAGAAGTTGTAAGTAATGAATCTGAAAGCAGCCTCAAAGCCCTTCTTGCCTTCTCTCAAAAAGGAATTAAACAGGAGCCATCATCACCGACCAGTTTGAAAATGGACTGATTGATATTTTTGTTAGTAAAGCTGAAGTATGTGATATTTTCTGTATTCTCATTGCACCTGCCATTTTCATTTCAGGCACAGAACTCCGGTTGCTGTGTTTTCCAGAGAGCTAAGCATTAGCATCATACTTTCCACCACCTGTGTTATGTATCTGGCAAATGACTTGTACTTCAGCATAAAAAAATAGAAAATGGTACGTCAGGAGGTGAAATGTCAAACATGGTCTCTGTGTGATGAATACAGTTAGCAGCTGCTGCTAGTGTGCAATATGTAAGATATGTACAGGCAATATTGGTAAATTGACATTATCAGTTATCCCCCTGGCCACATCAATCTGTGTTGTGAGGATACAACAAGGATTGGAAAAATGTCTGTGATTTTTTTCGTTACCCATTACTGTGATGGACTGATTTTGTGAAGCAAAAAAGGGGCAAGAAGGTTTTTAAAAAATTACATATTAAAATTGCAACAGTGATACTCGACCTCCGTTATATGCCAATCCAATTCATCTTCACATTGTTGCAATGTAGCATAAAACTTAGTGGGTCATTCATCAATTGTTATTAAGATACAATCACAATTCGTCAGTCCATGAAATTTTAATTTTTATGCCTTTGTCAGAAAAGAACGTAGCAGGGTTGTTGTGTGGTGCTTTTACTAAATATCTCAAACTTATTCACATCAATAAAAGTCAGAAAACTTATTTACTGTAAATTACTTTCATGCCTTATCACATTATGTACTTATTTAGTTGAACAGAAAAAGTATGAATGCATTTTTCTTTTCTCGGTGATCTACAGATATTTGTAGTTATATGAAATTTGTAATGTTTTGAAGAAAAGAGTGTTACTTGTATTATTGAGTGACATGGTTTAACTAGTCATAATAGTTATACACACACGTAATTGTGTAATTTCTACTTAATTATGTGTAATATACGTATATTTGATTCACTGACTATTGAAAAATATTTTTTAAATACTCAGTTTCTGCTTATATAAATATATTACTTTTTGATTTAAAAATAATATTATATCAGATTTTTATTTATTAACATATACTAAATGCATTGTAGTATTATATATAGACTTTATCTATGGGGGAATCTTAGTTTTTCTGAGATAACATTCTAGTACTCAAAAATATATCATTTATTTCAACACGGATTAAAAAATAAATTTATCATGTGTAATACTCGAATTGTTATTTCTGTTTGTTTATATTGAAAAATATAAAGTTTTAAAAATTGTATATTTCTATTATTAATACTTCATGAGTATAGTTTACTGATTACCACTGCCACCCATTCTTGAACACATAAAATATTCAAACTAAAATCGATATTTATGACCAATGTTTCCTTTTATTTCTACACTACTCTTTCTAGGAGATAACACATAATGCTCATTACTCTGCTGATTTCGTTAATGTTTGATCTCGTCCAAAAATGCGCATTTTGAAATGATTAGAATTTATTTAACAGAATTATTTTGAAAACTCAGCAAGAGCATTCAAATGCCGCATTTTATTTTAGGTTGCTTCTGTTCAGTTGTTTTTAAAATAATTTTTGTATGTTTATTTAATTAAAATTTGTTGGTATTTTGTACAAAATTGGATGGTAAATTTTATGTAGAAGTTGTTTAATCTCTGCCGTATAACTTAAAGAAATTTCATTTGTTGTTAAGTTGTTGCTGTTTCATTGTTGCATGCATTTGTTTATAATCTTGGAATGATAATTTCTTGAAAAATATTATTTAAATATACAGATTTGCTAAATTATTTATTACTTTAAAGTGTGGTTTTTATGATAAAGGAAAATCTTCTGTTATAAGAGATACTTCTTTTCTGCTTTGATGTTCTTTGCCCTTTTGCACAATATTTCTATTCAGTTTGTAGATTAGACAACATATTTTTTAAAAGTTGAAATTTAAGACATTTCAGAAATGCTTATAAAAGTGAAATGTAATGTTTATAAGTTGATATTGTAATTATGGTTTATTTATTTATGTTCTGAATCATTAATTTTATGACACGACTTGAGATCTTAACGTTTGTGTTTTTATTTTTATGTTGTGCACGAAATGCCCGGTTTATATTATTATTTCTATTTATTGAAAAGTTCATTTAAAACATATCAGTCAAATGTAATATTAATTGTGGAAATTTGTGTCAACAGAAGCACACTAAAAATCAAATATAAAGGCCAATATCTTTCTTGGTTCAGATTATTGCTAAACAAAGTGTTTTCTTAAGTGTTTTTTTTTGTACCCTGAAATTTAAAAAAAAATTCCAAAAGATAACTAGAAAGGTGCAAAATTGTGCTGTGACATTTCATTTTTCTGTGAGTAGGATGGTTTTATTTTTAAATCGCTTTTTTAACTGTGGTCATTTATTTTGCCACGGTTGTTTCCAGGTTATTTGAATAATATATAAAACTTTTAAGTAATTATCTGTGAAGCATGTTGTATATTTAGTTGTTAATCTTTCAAAACTATATAATTTACTTTAAAACTTTTTTTGCGAAATCTCAGTTTTATGTAAATTAATTGTTAAACCATAAACATATGATAACGTGTGGGAATACTCTTTAGGTCCCTTAAATATGGTGTGTATCCTTTCACACACATGATTGGAAATTCGTGACATTCGTAACATTCCTTTTCCTGCAACATTCAATTAATAAGCGAAACTTGTTTTGAAAAATAAGTTTATAGTATAATTAATTATAAAGTTAATTTATGCATTTATATAAAGTTGATTGTATATAGTTCGGGGGGGGGGAGGCGATATGAATTTAAACTTAGTATCAACTTGTACAGTTTCTATACAGCATCTATTTTGGAACTCAAACTAATTTGTGATATTGTTAATATGAAATGTTCACATAAAGTAGCAAGAAAAAAAATTAATGTGATATAAATACGGTGATTCCAGTGATGTCTTTCTTTGTGAATAGTGGAAAACATTATTGGGTGATAGATTAATAAAGTACATAGTGTTAGTTTTTTTTTATGTATTATTGTTTTAAAAAATTTTATAATGTATCTTTCTTTTTTACAGTTTTCACACAGATGATTATTTAGTTTGTATCTTTGGTGTGTTAATCATGCTTTGTTTCAATTATTTTGTTCTATAAATTGTATATCTTAATTGCATTCTTATATTTTTGTAATACAATAGTATTGCCGTAGACAACTTTTAGTCAAGTGAAAAAAAATATTGCTGCAAACCTGTAAGCCATTGTCAGTATATCTTGTCAAAAGAAATTTGTTATTGTCAAATACAGTCTTTGTTTTCAAAAGAGAATATCTTGTGTTTTTTACTTACATGGACCCTGTATGCATTAGTATTCATCCTGAATTTTACAAATAGTTTTCGGTTAAATTTCAAAACAATATAAAATTTACAAATAAAATTATTTCCATGTTTGACACTGCATAATTGTAAACTTAATCGATGCAGCAAGTTGTTTACTCTTATACCATGTTGGCTCAATAATGCTCAGAAAGATCTTAGTCAAAAATTGAAATACACATATTTAAAACAAGTTTTTTCTTCTTATTTGTCGGAAATTCAGACCAAATGTTAAAGAATTAAACAGAACTTTGTTTAAACAGCTTATTCGTAAGAAAAAAATTAATATGAAATCTAACAGTATTTATTAAGTTGAGTGTGCTTCTTTCTGTCAAATAACAGAAATACCAATTTAAACAATTTAGGGGTATGAGAAAACTGGACGATCATCAAAATAATACACAATCTTTGTGGCAAGGTTTAAACGTTGTTAACCTCACTTTCCCGTTGTTTACACAATTTTACTTGTAAAATCTAAGGTCAAAATCTCGAACTGGAAAACCTGCATCTAATGCTGGGGCTTCAATCCTTTTGCATAGTTATTCTATGGAACAATTACTGTTTTTCAATTTTCATTAAATTTTATGATTGACAATCATATTTGCTTCAGATCATTATATTCAAAGTATGGGAAAATTATTAAAATATTTTTAATTAAAGATTTTAAAAACACACTTTTAGTAGTTTACTAAATAGCAGATTTTTTTCTATTTTAATTATTTTCTACTTTTTAAATTTTGAGATCTATTTTTCATCAAACTCGCTACCAGGTGGCACCACTGATGTGACATCAAAATTTAATTTAATTTATTATTAGCTGATAATTTATTTCTGAAAATATTAAAATAGCGTATAGTCATCGAAAATACATGAATGTGCAAAATGAAATGAGTGAAAAATTGATTATAAAATTCCATTTTTACAAATATGAAACAAATCAAATTTAGAAAAAAGTGTATAAAAAGAAGGTAGTTTTTGAAATTGTTATAAGGTGCTGTAAATTTGCAGCTGACATTCATCTTGCTCATAATGGATTGAAAACAATCGCTACAAAAAATATTATCCGAAGTGTGGAAAGTGGCACCAGAGAAAACATGCCAAATGTCTGCAGAAATTTCATCTTTATGATTGTTCTCTTTTATACTGTGCTTTTTTTTCCAAAATAAAGATAGTTATCTGTTTTAATAAAAATCAACGAAGTATTTCTTTTCAGCCGACATTCTTGCTTATTTGCCCCTTGTTAGTCTTTGAAATGCTAGGTGAACTGGCGCTTCAAATTTTGGGAATGTTGGTCAGACAATCTAACACCTTCAAAATTAAATTCTTAATTATAAAGGGCATGTTGAAGTAGTTCATTTCTTTGAGACAGCAATGAAAACTGCGGCCTGTTTTCACCTTTCAAAGAAGCCCAGAAAATGTTTGAATGGATTTATGTCTGTAATGTACACTTTTTCAAACCACTCTTGCTGCAATTGAGATGTAATTTTTTGGGCAGTAATCTCTATGATAACTAATTCTGAACTAGCGACTTCTATGACTAAACTTGTTTAGAAGACTTAAAAGAAGAAATGACATGAATTAAGCACATTTATCAAAATTTAAGTGACTACTTGTCTCCCAAGTCTTGTTTTCTACTTGTGAGACTTCCCCCAGATGAATGTGCTCTTTTCCTACCTTCATTATACTTCATATCTACATGCATAGAGCAGGAACTAAGGGTTTCAATGATCAATAATTTGCTATTGACGTTAAACCCAGAATATGCAAATAGGAGGCGAGACACTAACTACAAAAGTAAAATCTCTCCAGTTTTTGCAGACTTTTGATGCGAAACGACAGAAAGCAAATTTTTCGACAAATAACGTCCTCTAGCAGGCACATATGATGCCCCCGCCTTTATGTTATAATTTTTATCTTGTTAACAATGGATGCTTTTGTGCTTGCTTTTATGCTTGTTAGTGATGTGTTCATGTTTGAACCAACTCCACTTTAAGTATATGAATAATTTATTACATATCAATCGATATGAAATATCGATTGATATGCAGTAAAATTTATTTCGATCGATGTGCAATTATGCTCAAAAGGCATTTAATTTATGTAACCAAAATTTGACTAATTATTTTATCAATTGTGAAATAGTTGAGCTTCATTTTTTAAATATATTACAAATTTTCATTATAAAATTGTTCAGTTGCGGAAAAAAGAAGAGATATATTATTCACAAATTCCTAAACTCCAAGTTAGCCTTAATAACCCGGTATAACAATTAACTGATGTCTTAGCCCTCGATTAATCGCAACATTTAATAGATTAAGCGTGCAATCAGAATCTATTATTAGCTGTTATAACACTGTACATTTGAGTTTTTCTTACAGAATACTCATTTATATTCTCATTAGAGCTCATTATTATAGTTCTAAAGGAAAAGTTATCAAACCCGGATGAACATAGTATAGAATAGATTTCATATCCGCGAGTAACATACAGGAATGGCGCTAGAGTTTGCCCGACGGGGGTGCCCAATTTGCCCGACAGGGGGTCACGACTTGCTGTACGGGAGGACGAGTGTAATGAAATTGGTCTCAAATTTTCGCCAGGTTATTATTTTTCAACTACAGTTAAATAAACCGTACAAAAATTTTCCCCGATGGGATACAAAATTTTTCTCCGATAGGGGGGGCACAGCATCCCCCAGGCCCCCCTCTGGCGCCACCCCTGGTAACATATCGACCATTTAAGGATGAAAATGATTGCGACAAACGAAGGGTTAAATGAAAATTACCGTTATTGGTTCTTTCAAAGATGATCCGGATTTTTAACAAATACTAAGCTTTCCGTTGTAGAGTATTAGCAATTTATGTCGGATGTAGCAGCATATCAAAAATGTACAAAGACTCGTTTTTACATGATGCTGCAGTTCCAATGTTGCCTCACTTGGTCAGCCTTTTTATACTTCTGACAAGTGCTAACTTTCCACATGCATCAGGATATGTTATTCGTTAATTTTATTGCCTTTATTTTTCACCGTACCATGATTATCTGAAATGAATAACATTTCGTGCAGAATAATGCTCACTTAGTGGCTTTAAAGAAAGGAAAACTGAATGAAAGTACTAGGTAGTTACCTAGAAATAAATAAGACGTTATAAGAAATAAGTACGTTTGGTTTATCATTAAAAGTAGAGGGGAACCAGCTTCGCGGAAAAATGCTTACTATGATTTTTGTTAAGCATGGGCTCGAATAAATCGGTAAAATCCACATTCCATCTGACTAGAAATGAATTTCTGGGCAAGCTAAAAAGGAATTTTAGGAAAATTTCTCTCGCATCCATTTCCATCCTAGTATTCACGACTTATTCAGCAGAATTTTTAAATATTTGTCTAAAAAATTGGTAAGCATATTTTCCCCCCTTCTCATTAATGAAAAAGAGAAGGAAATTCCTATTGCTAAGTGAAGAAATGTATGGGATTCCTTTCGTGGTTTTAATCTAAAAAAGTGAAATTTAATCTACTGCAAAAGATTTCTTCAGTTTTGGTCCAAGGATCGACGGCAATTTTCAAAGAGTCTCCGGATATCTCGTTTTCAACCTAAAATTTCAGTCTTTGTATAGACATTGAAAAAAAAATACTCTTGCTATTAAACTGAAACCTGTTTTTTTTTGCAGATGACACAATAACACAAATCAGTCTTATCAGTTTATTTAGTATTTGACAGTCACTATTAGTGTGGAAAAAAAAACTGCTTGGGTTTACAGCACATTATTAAATACTGAAAAATTTTGGAAGACACAGAATAGAACTGAGACTACAGATTTCAAATTTAGGATTTGATATTCTAAAATTCTTAATTAATTGATGAAAATCAGTGAAGCATTTACCAAAACTTATTTCATGGAAATAAATGAAATATTTATCAAAACTTAATTTATCAAAATGAATAAAACAGTTCAACAAATAAAACAAAATGTTCTCATTAAAAATTCAAAGTTAGAAATATATTATCTACTTGTTTTCAATCAGTATTTTTTATCATCTGATTTTTCATACTAGTATCAGATTTCATTTTACAATAAAGTTTTATCTCGGATAATAATCAGTCGTGTTTAAAACGGTAGTAGGAAACTGTTTGTGTGTAGTGTAAAAAATGGTAGTTTACGGATGTCACGTAGCATTCAATGTTCTGAAGAATATTGATGTTTTCTAGTCTTAAATCCTGATGGACAGTGATGCCCAAGGGTTTATAAAGAGGGTAAACAAAAGTTTAAGAACCTCTAATGAAGTGTGTTGCAATTCAAAAGGTGTTATTTACGCCTATAAAAAGGAAAGCAGAATCAATATATTCCTGAAGTTAACAGAGCTCTCTTCAAGGAGAATATTTTGTTAAAATAAGATAAGGAAGTCACCGAAAGAAAAATCTAGAGTTTGAAAGGGAATGATAGATTGTAGAAACTTGCTTCCATTACTGAAATTGCCATATAAGTACTGACAAATTCCTATTGTACTGTCTGATGAAAGTTATTGTAACCTTACCTTTTTGAACTGTTAGAGCAAAAGTATTCATTCGAAAAAGGTCATTATTTTAATTATCAGATCATTATATTCATTATCGTCTTGTAGGAAGAAGAAATCGTTCTCTGTTCCTGTATAAGGAAAAACGATTGGATCAAGAATGTCGTCTCTATAAATGAGTATTAGCGATGCTTTTGGGGACGATATAGAGGTCAGTGCAGCCATCCAAAGGGATATCTGCACCACACACATAATCTGGACCCACTAAATCTGTCTATTTAATGGATATGACTGCGATAATATTGGGTTGCCGGCTTTCGACAGAATAATAGTCTTCTTGAATCGCTTTGCAAACAAAATTAGGACCCATCAGTAAAAGGTACAGAGACCTCCATTGACTTACACTCCAATTGATATGTGTGTACGTTTAATTAAATCTTTGATTTCGATCGCATGGGGTGAGGGATACACACAAAGCTCCTGACAGCTTGAATACAACACTCCTACATGAAGATACGTTGATTTGGATGTCAGCCTTTCTGTAGCTGCAACAAGACTTCAGGTGGGTTTCTGTCCCTCCTTGCAGAAATAGCGGTCAACTGTGGTACTTGTAGCTCTATGCCTTCGTCGGCTCTCCCTTCTAGAAGCCGGTTCTGTTCTTAGACTGTGGACCGCATTTCTAAGAATTACAGGAGGGCTCACATTCAGCCATTTTGCTATAGTGGATTGACTCTGGATCGCTTCAATTGGACCAAAAGCACATAATCGTAATTCTTCAGATAAATGTGCCAAGTACTCACACCTAAAAAATGACTATCTCGAAATTTCATTATGCAGTTTCTGCCGGCAGAAACTGCAGACACGTTTAAGGCCCGTCTTGTCTAATGACTTGAAACGACAGCAGCTTCCCTAATTTGCATATCGTATTCTGCTGTAGCATTATTTTTAACGTATGCTGCTTGATGTATAGGAAAAATTACTTATCTTTGGCGCCGTAATCACACTTTTTCTGATTTTTCCTAAAATTTCGAAAACCAGTGTGTATGAACAATTATACGCATGTTTCTTTAAGTAAATGCCTGAATGTTTAAATACATGGATACGTGTCACTTTAAAGAAAAAATGATATTAATTTTTTTATATTTTTCAGAAATCATCTTAATCGTTGCAGATTATTTTTAACTGTGATTAATGCAGTTTTTTATGTATGTTTTATAAATCGATCTTTAACTGCATTATTAAGCTGTTATCGGTATTAACAAAGAAACATGTTATTATTAATAACGAAAATAACATTTGTGGCTGCAATTAGCACCTATAAATCGAATGCATTAGTGCTTTGTTAAAGACTTTCCTTTAAATTGCTAGGCTGTTATGAAATTTATTAGATCAGTTCATTAAGAGAGTTACTTGATTACATTCTTGTTCTTAATTTTTCTGAAAATTGTACAAAAAATAGCTTTCTTCAACGTATTAAGTTCTACCACATCGTATTTAAGCGTATTTTATGTGTTAGGGCGGTTACTCAGCTGGCCTGTAACTAATCTGTTAGTTTGCACTGAGGTCTATATTGGCTTTTAACTTTGTATTGGAACAGTTAATAGATATTTAGCTGCAGTAGCTTACAAAATAGATTATACTGTCCAAATTATGGATACTAAAAGACGATGAGTAAAACTGTTACTTATAAAACTCTTATTAGTAGACACATCAACACTTACTTAAAAACACATTTTAGATAATTGCATGTTGCGACATCCTGATAGCAGCAAGTGGCGATATGAGACAACATCTAGTTGTTCATAACCTAAGCTACACTCAGTTCCAGAGTAAAGTTCGATTAGAGCGGATCTGCCCACATCTCACCAGATTTCTTAACACAATCTAACTCCGATTGCGACTATGGGGTCTATTCTGGTACCCCCGTTGGGTTGGGGGTTGGGGTTGGTTTCGGCACTTTAACACGGAACCCCAACCCAACCCCCACCCCACCGGGGGTATCAGAATAGACCCCTCTATCTCTGACTGATTTACACACAGCAAGTATCGATAGTTTGTACTCAGCACGAACTGGTATATTTACATGACTGCAGCGGTTAATAGACAGACAACGCCAAATACGATTCCAATTAAACAGCTGAGAATTAGATATCAAGTGAAGTGATTGGTTCGGAGCTAGTGGCACAACACTCAAGTGAATTGAGTTTTTTACACTTCTATGGACGAGTTTTCTGTTTTGTTTATTTGTATTAAAGTAGGACTTCCCCCACAATCAGCGACTTCCGGTGTTAATGCTAAGTCAATGGGAATCTTCAAAATTTCAACACTCTATTTGAAGATGTTAATTAATGTATAAAATAGAATTTTCTAATCTTATGGCTTAAGAATACTTTGAAACTATCAAATTTCATGTTTCTATTGTTGTAGCTCTAAATTCTTACTTAAAATAAGAGCATAATTTCTGTGAAAAGGCTCCCATAATTGTTCGTTAACGCTTTTTTGGCGACTTCTAAGGTTTGTTTGCCAGTTAAATTTTTAACCATCCGATTTAGATAGTCTCTGACAGCTAAATTTTTAACCAAACGAGTTAGCTAATTGCAATCTTTCCATTTGGAGTTTAGTCGTTTTAAGAGCTTTATTAAAACTGATTTAAATAAAAATCTATGCACAAATTCAAAGAACACATAATTCAGCGCTTTGTGTACTAAAGAAATATCCGATTCGAACTTGGCGCTTGATACAGTATCCAAATGGATTTGGCGATTGCTTAAATCCGAAGGTTACTCTAAAACGGTCCGTGAATCAAAAATAAACAAAGCAGAAAACTCGCCATGTGCGAAAAAATATCTCATAGCTTACAGCAAGTGCGGAGACACGAATTCGACTTTGGAAATGAAAGTAAGTTACTTCATAACTTATGAAAACATCGCATTTCTTAATAATACATTTCGATACCTTAAGTAAATTTCTTCTATTCTTTAGGTCATTAAAGTAGTCTAACTGTGGCTATCCTCAATTTGAAACATTTTTGACCAGAAGACCCAAATTTCTCAGCTTTGAATATAAGTATGCAATTCTGAGAACTTAGTGTTTGTATTAATGTACGAACAGGCATGTAATTGACAATTCGAATAAAAAGTATAATTTGAAAGCTATTGTAATGAAGCACTTTTTAATGATAATGCATAGAATAAAATGCACTTGTATAACTTATAATACCGGCATTCACATTCTCTCCGTAAAACAATGACAAAAATCACCAGTTGTTTGTGCGTAAAGTTTTCTTCAGAATAAAACACCGAATGAAAGTTTAAACGAAAATAGGTGATTATGTATTAATACTAGTGTGAAATAAGTACGCAAATACGGTAGTAGATGATTTATTGGTATCTTACAAACACAAGGATTTATTTATACTAACAGAGAATAAAAAAACCTAAAAGATTTACAACTTCAGTTAATAAAAAAATTTCAAATATCATTTGCAAAATAAACATTTTTTAAACTTTAAACCAGTCATCAAAAATCTCTTCATATCGTTCCGTCTAAATAAAATGGCATCACATCTAAAAGATTTTCTCAGATATCTCGAACATTCAGATAACCAGAACAATTTAGCCCTTCTATTAAAAAAATAAACTTACGATATATATTAAAAAATGTAACATTTTGAATAGGGGACACAATTTGTTCCAAATATTGTTGCGCGTAGAACTTGCTGAATATTATAGGAAAAATTCACTTTTCTGGTTCTTGATAAAGTCCCAATCCTTTCGAAGCTTCTGTCGCACGGAGCACAACGCTCTCGCATCCTGCGTGCTTTTACACTATGCCTGGGGTCTTTAAACTTTTGCAGGTGCTGTGGATTTTAACCCGCCAGAGCGACGAAGACACACCATTGTACTCTAGGGGTGAAGATCGAACTTCACCCCTTTTTTGCCTGTAATCCTTTGACGCTCCCTACCGTCCCTCTGAATGAGTTCTACCAGAGGACGTTCTGGTACTACCGGCGTACCATCTGGCGTCAAAGGCTGACGACTTTTGCTCAGTTTCCTAACCTGGCCACTGAACTCCTGGGAACGAAGGGGTTGAAAGCTCCTGCAAACACAATTTACTTGGCAGATCTCCGGTCTTCTTGACACTAAAGTGAAACGGGTGTAACCGGATGACTTGGTTTGAGCACTCATCTTGTAAGGAGGACCGGAAACATTTGATTAATGAAGGATTATCGCTAAGTTCTCTGTCAGAAAAATGGTTGTGCTATCAAATATTGCTGGAATCATTTTCTAATATTAATCATATTTGGCTTTAGGCTAATATTTGAAACAAATGACGATGTGAGAATATTTTTAAAGCTCTTGTAAGTATATTTCAGCTGACAGTTCCTGACAAGAAACGATACGAGCTTTCCCGGATTAATTAAATGGAGCAATGCTCTTGTAAAGAAGACTGAAAACATTTTATTAATAAAGAATGAACACGAATATCTTAATTAAAAGTAAAAACAGAACATAATCAAACAAAAAATATTTATCTATTAATTATTCCTACTAAATTTATCTTAAGAAAATGCATTTAAGACGTTTCTGTTAAGTAAGGCGAGTCGGAAAAACGCTTTTTTCGAAATTCAATTCCGCTCACGGAGGAAAAATTGCCACTCGATGTAAGAAGTTGGCTGAATTTTTTTTCAGATTCTTTTTGTCGAAATTTAGAGGCGGCTTGAAGTTTTAACTTCGAGAGGGTAGGCGACAAACGATACATGAAACCAAGAAAGCCTCTAATAAACAAGTCTAATAGAAAAAAGGAGTTAAAATGGTGCTTGTCTTAACAAACATTATGCGCAGCTAAAAGGCAAGCCTTTCAAAACTATTTTATTGCAGATAAGAGAATTAGACTCTATTCATAATAATGGTCGTTCGCAGTCATAACAACCTCGTAGACGACTTTTCGGAACTAACCAAAATTGGACTTGATCCCCAAAGAATTCAGTTCTTCACTTACTTCTAAATTGGATCTGTAATCCATATGACCCAGAACTCAGCACGAGGAGGTGACTGCAACAACGTAAAAACTGCAAGCAAAAATTGAGGAACTTGAGAATATAATTTCAGAATGCAGTTTCTTCAAATATGACCGCAGTTCAATCGGAATCAAATAAAATGTGTGCTGCAATGTTCTTAGTTATTCAATAGCATGGTTTGTAATAATTGTGTTTTATCGAAAGATTTTTTCAAAAAAAAAAACAGAAATGACGGCAAGTTGCATATACACAGAATAACTAATCGAACCAACATTAAATGAGAACAAATTTTTAATTCAAAATTATCTTTTGGGGGCGTCTGAATAGCCCATAAACCCATTCTTGATGCCTGCTAATAAATATTTTGTTGGATAAAGGTTATGCTATTTAAGAATATATCGCATAAACGGTTGCATGCGATATAAATCTTATTTTATTATAACTTTTTGGAAATAGTCATATTTCGCTCATTTCTTATACAAACAAATAAAATATATATTGAATATTCTGAAAATATCTTCATTTTCAGAACCAGAATTGAGATATGCACATTCCCATTGCTTTAAATTTCTTCGTGATTTTTTTAAAAACTTTATTCTAATATAAGTTCAGTGTTTGGATTTGAAGATATTTAAATGGTTTTTAATATTTTCATCTCGAAAAGGAATACATTTTCTAAGAATCGACAGCATTTGTCAGAATCAATGCTCGTGTTCTGATGTTAGCCAGATCTGCTGTATGTTTTGTCGAAAATTTGAGTTTAATTTAACCTGTTTACCAAACTTCAATGTAATGCTTAAATTATTGATTATGCTTCAAGTTAATAGAATAGTTAAAGATTGTAAAAAATTCTTCAATCATATAGATTTTAATACTATTGGCCTGATTTGAGGAAATAATCTAAGTACTTTTTTAAACGTTCCCGTGGAGCATTTCTTGTAATTGAGGATATTTTTATTCTAATCAACTTTTTGCACAAACAAATAAACCATCCAATTTTAAGTGGTCATAAATCAAATTTAGTGGTAAATTGGTCTTTTCTGAACCTCACGCACTTTCTATTAAGGATGGACAGATAACTAAAGGTTTGGATTTAGATCTGCTAATTCTTATGTTTCACAATATTTTTTATTGTAATTATTGGTGTGGATCATTGGTTACTAAGAGTAAAAAATAATTTGGTGCAAGTCCTATTTGCTGTCTCTAAAAAATAATTTACTAGGAGTAAAAAAAATTGGTGTAAGCATTATTTGCTGCCAGCAAAATAAATTTTACTTGTTAATAAATATGTCTTTTAAGTTTAAGAAATGAAGAGGCGAAAAATTAAAAGAAGAAATAAAACAGAAATTACAATTACTAAAATTACAAGCAGAAATTGAATTCTTGAGAACTGCACTACTCTTCAGATACTGGACGAATGTTTAAGCTGAGGGATTCTGTAGGAGGAGTCTCGATAAAGATTTTAAAATATCTTTTATCAAAGAAGAAGGTTTCTTTATACCCAGTCAATTAATCAATAAGCCCGAAGAAGAACTTGATGAAATAATAAAATCAGCAAAAGAGATAAAAGAAGAGCTGTTAGTCACAAGAAAACTGGTGAAGTTAAAGAAGCAGATTATAAAATGTAAATGATGAAACAATAAATTAAAACTCTAAATACTCTCAAATAAGGAAATTATTGTGTAGGAGAAGGCTTAAGAAATAAATTAAGGCTAAAAATACTGACAGACAGGATTCGTAAAGGAAGTAACTCAAGAAAAACTTATAATCCACTAGCTATACTGTCAAATATATTATTTAAAGAGAGTATTATAACAAATGAACAAGTAAAAGAGTATTTTAATAATTTTCTCCTGTAATAAATGACCTTTTACATTCCAAGGAAAATCCATGTGAGCGACTGGTAAATGGTAAATTAAAAAATGCTCTTACAAAAAAAGAAAAATTAAGTAATCTAAGACAGCCAATAATGAAATCTATTTAAACCAAACACAAATTGAAGAACTCAATAAAGGAAAAAGAATTAAAGCCAATAAAATTCAGTTAAAGAAAGATGGGGGATTTTTTAAAATTTTCATTCTTTTTTTAACTTGTTCAGGTCATGGAGCAGCTGATGATGCTCCAACAGCATATCAAACATGGGAATATCCAATGAAATGATGGAAAAGAGTATGACTGAAAAAGAATTTAGACGTTTAGTTGCTTCTGTGCATTGCCTAAAATGATGAGAACATTTGAAAGCGGAATTATCAATGCAGATACATCAACAGGTGAAAGATCCCATTGGATTTGCTATTACAGTGCCCCTAAGTATTATTTTATTCAATATTTTGATGCATTTGGTGAATTCATGTATGAAAATATTAAATTTAAGAAAATATATATTCCTAAAATTATTGAAACATATCCTTAAAACATCGGAAAATGAAATTAAATAAAATTCAATTTTTTTTTTACAATGACCGACTTCTGTGAAATGTAGTTTATTTTGCATGAACTGGAAGAAATAAAGGAAAATCTGTAGAAGATGTAGTTTATTCATTTATTCAAGAACCTAGTCCTTATAATGAAATTTTTTTTCATATAAATGCAGGAATTGTATTTTCCCAGTCTAGCTTAAAAGCGTAAGTTTAATTCCTTCCTAATAATATTTTCTCACTTTCCGTACAATCTCATTTGAATATTGTTGTGTCAGCGGAAAGATATCGAGAGATAAAAATCACGCGGTTTCTTCGTGCTAATCACGTGATGCGTAGGTGTAAGCTCTCCGTTAAAAAACCCAGGTTAATGTTTGAATCCTCATGAGATGACTTTTTGAAATCCAACAGAACAGACATGCGGTAGATGTGATCATAACGAGCTAAGGGGTGTCTATTCCCTGTTAGCACGGCGGCGATGGGCGATGGCTGTAACTAAACCTTTTACCGTGGTGTAAGTTTAATATTTTACTTAAATAACTAGCAAACCCTAAATCTCTCTTGTCTAACTTGTAAATAATAACGTGTACATACTTTTCTCATATTATGCTCTAATAATAAGTAATTTAGTTTTTAACTCCTGTTTCTCATCCTCTATCTTTGGTGCATTTCCCCTAGAGTTCCCATTAGATAACAACTTCCTACAAGTTATGTTGGCTTCTGCCGATATCAATAATTTCCTATAATTATGGTTGCTCAAGCCGGGATTCTATACCCTTCAACCCATTTTTCCTACATAAATAAATACAAAGATATCCTTAGTTCTTAAATAAGATGCTCCAAGAGAACAAATTATAAAAACTGCAATTTATACATACGAACTCTATGAAGGAGTATTTCGATCAGCCTTTTTCAAAAGTGATCAATAGTTTATTATATATTGAAATGTTATCCACACACTCAGACTAACAGCTTTGACCAAGATCGACGAAGGAAAAAACTCTGTTGGGAGAAAAATATCCGATTTATAACTACTGGCTGGTTATAATTTATTTAAAGTTGATACGAAACGGTAAGATTGATTTGAAGTAAGAAATAGTTGTGGCCAGCTGAGGATTTGTCACATTCATACATGTGAATGATGCAAATACGATTGCATCTATCTGAGGAATTTTGTCACGAAAGAAAAATTAGAAGGATAAAAACAGAAAAGGAAGTACTGAGTAATTAATGACAAATGACTTAAATTAAATAATGGTAAACAAAAATAAATTAAATTTAAATTTCTTCAGTAAATTATAATGGAATGTTTTAAGTCAAAATCATTTCCCTCACTCTATTTCAATACCCTTCTTTTATTTTCTTCACTTAATAACAACTGCAGAAGAGCCGACGATGAGAAATCCACAATTTAAGAAACCTTGATTTACAACAAAGTCGATCATAAAAATTTCTTCTGCAATATATATATTTCAAGGTTTGCCCTTGGCTTTCTAGAAAGCCGAAGAATGTCTAGGTTCTCTGAATGTTGACAGTGAGATCTATCTCTCTGGACGAAAAGGAGCAGGGAGGGGAGGATTTGTGAATGAGCCGACTGACCCCGTCCACCTAGCGCTGTCTGTGTCAGGCAACACATTTATTTTCTAGGGATCATTCAAATTCAGTTGTTATGCTCAACCCCAGCAGTCTGAAGTCTTTGCAACTATGCGAAATACTTTTAGCTTTTGGAGCCCTCAGTTACCGCACTTCCAGACTTTTAACATGCAACTAAGTTAGATGTTTAACTGAATTCGAATTCAATTTTTTTAAAAATCCTTATTATATAAATGTTATTTTCGTTTTAGCATGCTTTAATGGTGTTAATAAATGTTATTGTCCTTTATTTTAATCGCGAAAGTATTTTTTTCATCTTCTGATGATAGTAGCGGATTTTGAGAATATGAGGTCACAGGCGCAAAATTATTTTGAAGCCCTTCCTAGGAAAACACTATTGATGATAAAAACGTAATGTAAAATAAATTTATTTGCGCTTTCACCTTTGCTTTTATGCTTATCTTCTAATGTCCGTTGCTTAATTTGAAGTCATTTCTGATATTATTATTTATCGGATTTCTAAAATTTAGTTTTCCTTATTTTTACAAAAAATATATTTTGTTGACAAAAAGTATATATAATACTTCATTTTTCATAATATATATATATATATATATATATATATGGAGAGAGAGAGAGCATAAAGATAATCAAATAAAATTAAATTAGGAATTAAAATAAATTTAAACATATACTACAAAATTTAAATGTTTAAATAGCGAGCAATATGCCGCTGCATACAAAAACAAAGGAAGTCAAAAATTATTCAAAGAAAGTAAAAAACTCAGAAATATACTCCGAGAGAAAGGAATTAAACAAACATGGAATCCATTCTAGTCCACTTTTTCAAGGGCTATAGACTATATTCGATATGGATTCAAATTATTTGGGAAATTTTTCTGTAATAAGCTTGACATTCGTCTAAGGAAGCTTCTCATAGCTCGAAATTTCCCAACCAAAGACGATCAAGACAG
This sequence comes from Araneus ventricosus, assembly GCA_013235015.1. Lineage (NCBI taxonomy): Eukaryota > Metazoa > Arthropoda > Arachnida > Araneae > Araneidae > Araneus > Araneus ventricosus. Next base: position 9,142,186 of record BGPR01000001.1, read on the forward strand.
GTAATGCCAACAAAAGAATTTTTAAAAAGAATAAACAAACATAATACCGCTAACAAGATTGATTATAAAAATATTAGCCATCGGTCAGGAAATGCCTTAATAAAAATATCAGTAAAAGAAGGAAAAAATCAAACTTACCCTAGATTGGAGAGAATCAAAATATCTCCACTTTAATCACAAACAAAGAAACTTCCCGCCAGAATAATTCAAAGAAATAATATTAAAACCCATTCTCAATGTAAACACCCAAGACTCTGGAACCATCTATTATTCGAAAAGAAAAACAGGAAGGGGAGGGAACTCAAATATTTATATTAAATTATTTAAAAAAGGCCTTCAGTTTCTATCAAAGCCTCAAAGTTAAAGAAAAAGAAATTATTAGAAAATACAGCAGCAGCCCAATAATTTTTTTATTTAATAATTTAATATTTAAATTCAAGACCACTTTCAAGAATAAGATCTTCAACGCCGTGAATATTATAAGGGAAATTGTTACAGTAGAGAATTTTTAGAAAATCATTGGCAGCCACTAAAAATTAATTTCTATTATTGCATATTTTTTAATTCTGTTAGTTTGACTAAAAATTCCGTTTCTAAAGACCTTAGAATCTAGATTTGAATGATAATCACAAAGCTTTTTACAAGTGATGTTAAATTCAGTTCTCTTGTCAAACAAGCCAAGTAAGATTTTTTGTTCAGAAATTTCAATTTTAATATCTAAAAAGGTACTTTTATTTTGATTTAAATTCGTTTTATTAAGCTTAAGTTCGTTTAGATAACAATTAATAATGAAATCTAAGTTACCAGAATTTAAAATAAGCAAATCATCAAAAAATCTTGAACCGTAAATTTAATTACTTTTAATAATTTTATCCTCAGAACAGTGCAAGAAGACATTAGCTAGTGCACTGGAGAATGTAACACCCATTGGAATGCCTGAAATCCGTTTATAATAGTACATACCATTAAAAAGTTAGTTTTCTTTAATGCTGAAATTGCATAGTTCGAACCCTTCAGTTTTTTCTATAATAGAATCGTTAAGAAATTCATTGTACATAAAAAGGCAAACTTCCATTAATTTATCATGTGGCAGATTAGTGTAAAGATTTTCGAAGTCAAAGGTATTTAAATTGCAAATTTTGTTACTATTCAGGAAGTCAAAAACTTCAGTGTTATTGTTAATAATGAAGTTATCTTCTTTCTTAATTGCATCTAATATAATATTCAATAATTTGAAGAAATGTTTACCAATAAAATAATTGTACAATCCAGTACCACACGCAACAAATCTAAAACCATTTGGATTCTTATGAAATTTAACATTTGGAAAAAGATAAGGAAAATTTAAAGAACAGGTTCTAATTTTGAGTTTTTTAGAAAAATCCAACATTCTTTTATCTAATTCCTTATCACTGTTATTCACTAAGCAAAAAGTTGCATTAGAGTTACATTCATTAATTAAAAGTTCTTTATAGTAAAATTTACATAAAATACAAACATTATTGGCCGCTTTGTCAACAGTTGTAATAATAAATTTATCTTTTAATGTTTTAATATCTTTCAAAATCAATTTATTAACAAATATACCTCTATCTTTAAAGTTACTTTTATCAAAATAAAATCTGTTCTTAATTTCTTCTAGAACCTTCTGTTTCCAATCTCCAAACTCTTCAATTGGCCAATAGTATCTTCTTGCAACCTTGGAAATAAACAAATCTAAATCTTTGCAAATAGAAAGTAAAATCTTTTTGAAACTCAATTTTTCTCTAAGTCTAAATTTAGTTCCCCTCCCCATCAATTCATGTAACAAAATAGAGTCAACTATCTCCAAGTTACCAATGATAATGTGCCCTTTATCTTCATCAATAAAATCTTTAAAATTATCATCATTGCGCTAACAATGTGAATCATTAATCTGATCTAAGTTTTTACTATAAAAATTATAGTTATAAATACTTCTTTTTAAAGTTTTGGAATATCTAAAGGCAATCGAAATGTCTGTGTTACCTTTAAGAGGAAAAAATTATCTGCTCTCATGAAAAATTTTAGGAATTTCTAGATTTTCAAAATTTATGTCCAAGAAATTAATAATGCAATATTCCTTATTTAATTTTTTTATTATTTTTATGTAAGTATGAATCGTTATCTTCAATCCTGAGTTTAAACTTTAGCAGATCCAAAAGTAAAAGCTTAGTAAAAGAATTATCAGATTTAATATTGTTGAATGTTTTAGCCAAAATTTTTTCAATTCTATTATTTTTCAAACCAAAAATATATTTTCTAATCTTAACAAAATTTTTCCAATTGTAAACCATATTACTAATTTTGAAAATGCTATAAATCTATTTCATAATTACCTCCATTACCTCTATCTCTCTTAAATCTTTTCATATTAACATCTTTATTTCAAAAACCACTAAAAATACCAAATTTATTATAGATGCAAGAATTATCAAGGTTAACAGGACCTTCCCCACTTAATTTGCTGTTGAACCCATATGGAAACAGAGTTTTCAAGCTACAAATAAAAATATTTTCCAAATCCAATCTTTTACTAAGTTCAACAATTTTATCTTCAAGAATGCAATGTTAATATTATCAAAGCTATGAGATTAAAAGTGAGCAAGTTCTACATCATGGGAGTCTTTTTTAATAAAGTTTTTAATGGCTGATCTATGATTATTTATTCTCTTATTAAGTTCAGTACAAGTTTGTTCAATGTAATTTAAATTGCATTCTTTGCATTGTATGTATATAGTAATGTCAATCAAAATATAACCTGTTATATATGAACATTCAAAACAAAACATAGCAAAAATTCAATATATATGGGTATCCTATAAATTTCATGTATACTTATGTTAATAAGAAATATTTAACACCATTAAATTAATAGTCTTTTAGATTTATTTTTGATGTGATTATATATATTGGAATTCACAAAGATATTAGAATTTCACTTCATATGTAGATGGCGCCACAGATTAAGAATAAGATTGCATCATATATTCATTTTTATTTTTATGTACATTTCCAAAATAATATATATTATAATAAAAGGCTAAATTTATAGTTAATTTTTAATGATGTTTATTATAGTATTAATAGCCTAATTTAGAAATAATATTTTCACTTTAAATGCGGAACTGTCTTTACGATAACGCTCAAGTCATAACAATAATTAAGACTATTGAACTGGTATGCTTTAAGTTATATACTTTCTCGTTTCTAATCTTGAAAGATTTTAGAGATTTATTCCCCTACTTTTTTTGTTTTTCCAACAATTGGCTTTCGCAGAGGGTTGGCGCCACAAATCTAGATTAATGAGACAAATATCGGTTCCCAAGACCGATTGGCATTTGATTGTTGGAATTCCAATTCTGGGTTGACTTTTTCTGCAGTAATAGTATATAATGAAACTATCTTTTGCATTTCATTTGTATGACTATTGATAAGGCAACTTTATTTTAATTTTAATTTTTAGATTAATATATGTATATATTGAAAATATAACAGATGTTTTGATTATTTTAATTACTTAACTATATATATTTATATCAATGTCGTAAAAATCAATCAATGTTAAATATAAATGGATAAACAAAGACCGTAGTTTTGCTTTATATATATATATATATATATAATCTCACTTAATTTTGCTTTAAATTCTAATATTATATATTTTAAATCTTAATGTATTCCAAAATCACTTTTCTTAAACTCCAGTTTCGTTTTATTTCCCGCGCTGGAGGAATATGAAATCTCGCGTTTTGGCATATTTATTACTAAAAGAATATTCTAATTATACTTCCACGCGCTCACATAGATCGCGAAATCAGCGACTTGTTGGCATCATACTTTTCCCTAAAACACTTACATAATTTACTAAAAAATAGCTCTTTATTCGGCCTTTTAATGACTACAACAACGAGTTTATTATAGAAATCATTTTAGAAGTCGGTAGGATATATTGGGCAGTAGGATGCCTTGATAACATATCAGCTTCAACATTTGCTGTTCCCTTTAAATATTTAACTTCATAATCAAACATGCTTAATTTTAAAGACCAACGGAACAATCTTCCCCTTAAATGTTTTACATTTTTAAGCCAAACAATGGCAGCATGATCAGTGTGGATTATGAACTTTTTACCATGTAAATAATAATAAAACTTATCAAGGGTATCTACTATAGTCAAACATTCCAATTCCGTGCTACAATAATTCTTTTCATAACTACGTAAAGTTCTAGAATTGTATGACACCAGGTGAAGATTACCAGAACTGTCAGGCTGTTTCAAAATTGACCCAATTGCCATTTGAGAAGCATCACAGAACACATGAAGATGTAATTTAGGGTCATACAATTGTAATATAAGTTTAGTTACTAATTTATTTTTTAACAATTCAAAAGCTTCTTGGCATTCTGCAGACCAAGGCCATTGTTTATCCTTCTTCAAAAGTTGATTTAAAGGCTCCCTAGTTTTAGCATATGAATCAATGAATTTGTTATAAACATTTACTGAACCAAGAAAACCCTGAAGTTGCTTAACGTTTTTTGAAGGCTGAAATTTTTTAATACTTTCAATATTATGGTTATCAAGAGTGATGCAACCCCCTTTAATTTCATAGCCAAGAAAGTTTATTTTATCTTTAGCGAAAACACATTTTGAAAATTTTAGTTTGAAATTTTCTTCTTCACAAATTTTGAATATTTGTTCTAAATGAGCATAGTGTTCCTCTAAAGAATTTGAGAAAATCACTATGTCATCAAAATAATGACATGCAAAAGTTGAGCATTTATGCTTATTTAAAATTCTACGGATGGTACGATTAAATATTGCAGGGACGTTCCGAAAACCAAAAGGGAGAACTTGAAATTCATATAAACCTTCACTTGTAACAAAAGCTAATTTTTCTTTATCTTTTCTATGAAGGGGAATATCCCAATAGCCTGAAGCAAGATCTAAAGTTCGTCAGTTTTACAAATAGCCTTTAATTTTCGATAATCGATGCACAATCTAGTTTTTTCATTTCATATATATATAAACCAAAATATTACTTGTTATATATGAACATACAAAAACAAAGTAAACAAGACATATCAAGAAGCAAATCCCATACAAAAAAGTCATTATTTAAACAATAGAACCAAATCTAAAACAAAATGTAAGTAATAGAAAATACTATAGATACCATGATCAAAAATTAAGTTTAAACATTGATATGTCAACATGTAAAAAAAACTCTGTCGTTATTAAAAGTATTGAAAAAGGTAATCCAAGTATATGGAGTTTTCAACAATCAATACAGCACCTTGGCTGTGGACAAGCTTTAGGCATGTTAAATTAATTTTGCTGTACAAACCATCCCTGTTGAAGAAGTCGGGAAAGCAAACAAGAGAGAGAGAGAGAGAGATCACTCTTATCGTCTCCCAATAGCTTAACCGTTAGAGATAGGCATATACTTCCATCTAGAAAAATGCTTTAAATGACGTAAAGAATTATATCTTATGTTGTTTGAGTCAATAAATATACTGCTGAAAAAATTACGATACATATTACGATTTTATACAATCCTCCGATCCTATTAGTCAAATTTAGTAGAATATTTTTGACACACTACCATTTTAAAGAAAAAAAGTTGCACTTTTTTGTGACTAAAACCGACCAAGTTATGAAGCTTTGAATATCACTATTTTAAAAAATTATTTATTAATTATTTTAGACCGTTTCAATAACCGCCACGAGGAAGATCCTCCAATGAACGGTCAGAGCTTGATTGAGGCATACATATAATCAAGAAACTATTCCGGCAACATTCCTGACGTTTAGCTGGGGCAAAGCAACTTTAAAAGCGTCGATCTTTTTGAATGTGGGTCAAGAATGGCTTAGAAATTATTGTTATGAAATATTCTTTCTCTCATTCAGATAACACCTGCAGATCATGTACCCCCTCCCCCAATTTCTTCCCAAAAGTGTATCCAACTCACATAACGTATTTTAAATTTAAGAGATGAAAAGCGAATCAGTTTTGCACTTTTAGCCATTTCAAACCTGCCGTTACATCTAAGTGCATTGAAATCAATTATTTTTTTATCTGTTTAGAAGGGATTAATAAATAATTTTCAAAGCCCTAACCGAAGGACTTTTTAAAAACTACAACCTAAATTTTAAATATTTATTCTCCCTAGCTGTATGAAATATTTTAAATGTACTTTTACTTCTAAAATGTCTATATTTAAACATTATTTCTCACAGTTTTATTTTGTAACTATTTCTCTATTCAATAAAACATTCAGATAAGAATACTTTTTAAGCATATATCTGGCTTCAATCAGACATTATCTTTTCTCCCCCTGTTCAACCATAAATTAACATATTTATTATAAGGAATCATAAAAATGTTGGTTATGATAAGGAACAAACACAATTTAGCCTAAGACAAATTTTATAAATTTGTGTGTATTTCTTTATCATTTTTATTATCTAAAAATTTACTTTATGCAGTAACAAAATTTACAAAATCATTTGCTTGTTTGAGATTTGAACATATTTAGAAAAAATGCCATATATGATCCATTATATATAATAAAAGTCAAGAGCTATTGAAATAAATTTCAGAGATATTCAATGAAACTCATTAAAACATATTATGAATCTATAGCAATTGAGGAGTTGCTTATATAAAGTTAATATATCCAATTTACGAAGTTGGGTTTTAGAAGTGCATTTTTTTTTTAGTTTTGAAAAAATAAGTAAGAATTTCAGATAGCTTTACTAAGGGGAAACAATACAAAATGAAACTGTGCCCTTGTATAGTTGATTACTAATATGAGAATTCAATAAATAAAATGCCTCTTATTGAAAAGCGGATATGTTCACTTTTGATAAAAAGCTCCTCGATAGCACACAACAAATGAATACATATTTTGTGTGCAACCTTTGTGATTAAATTAATTTCAATATTTTTTTATGTTGAAGAGTTCCGAGTTGCTAGAAAAATATAGAAGATGCGAGATATAATGGATTATAAAATATTTCATTTTTTAAAGTTTCATTCTCATTTTAAAAAATATGAGACAAATATTTTTATATTTAAAAAATATATAATCGGTCTTCATTTCAACATCTGATTTAAAATTTCTGAACGAATTACGAACTGTCCCCTGGTATGGTTACAGCGAAGACAGGGTTTGATGCCTTACTTATATCACATCTGCTCAGTCACATTCAATATGGACAACGGGACGGAACCGGTCACGACAATAAACACTCCTTCAAAGAAAATCGCTTTACAGTTGCTACAGCTGAGAAAGCAATCAGCAGACTATCGAGCCCAGGGTTCAATGGAAGTATCACAAAGAAATGTTATCTTCTGCTTATCTCATTCTACAGGGTTCCCACTTTAATAAGTGCCACCCCCTCTTAGCTTCAGAAGGACGACAGCTACAGCCATGAAATTAGTGTCTAGGTATAGTAAAACGGCTATCCTCTATGCGATGATCCCACTTACAGCGCCATCTAGTAACAAGCAAACTTCGGAGTTAGTGTTCCCAACTCGAAAGCTGCTTAAAATGGAGGGAAAATATCTGTAGTACTTTGGGGCTCCAGATCGCTTAACTTTACGGTTATCGCGCAGAGCTTGGAGACATTTCTTTTAATGTAGATAGATGGCATTACTTGAGAGCACTGAACCCAGGGGTGCCTGTGACCTTCGGGCGTGACCGATCACCTGAATGGAGATAGATTTTGGAGAGGAAGGAGCAAGGTGGTTTTCGGGTTGATCTGCGCAATAGCTGTTTCGTATTCTATTTCTCGCTGAAGAGGATAGAACTGCATGTAAGATATATATTTCTCACTGAGGAGAATAACAAATCATTTGTGTACATTTGAATAACATTGAAAGAAGCCCGAATAAAGGATACAGCTTGTAACCCAGATTCTTCATTGTCTGAAACGAATCATTGAACACCACAATGTCAATTACAAAGTTGTAGAGCGTTATCGATTTAGTATAAAAAGACACCTTATGCACATTCATACGAAGAGCAGAACGCTTAAAATGCACATTTATTTGTTCGCATTTTCTGAAATTGTGACGTCACAAGACATGGACAAAAGGAAAAAATGTTATTTTTCTGTCAAAAAATGACCCCATCATACTTTTTCCTGTGGTAATAACTCAAACAGCAGATGTATGGACCTTTCCGTCAACATTGCAGGAACAAACAAATGTGCATTTTAACCGTTCTATTCTTCGTATTAATGTGCACAAGGTGGCTTTTTGTACTAAATCTATAACGCCCTACAACTTTGTGATAGACATTTTCCCTCTATTTTGTACCGTTTTCGAGATAGAAACTCTAACTCTGAAGTTTACCACCAGGTGGCGTTGTAAGTGGTCTCATCGCATAGCGTATAGACGTTTTACTATATCATACACTACTTTCATGACTAAAGCTGCTGTCCGTCTGAAGTTAAGAGGGGATGACCCTAATTTTAGGGGGAACCCTGTGTATATAGAACACACATACACACGTGTTTCCTGTGTGGTCAGCAGGTAATTTATCAATAACAAGCTGATCCCGCACATTTCACTGTACACCATGTATTCCGTAGTTGATGAGGGGTTCATTAGGGCCGCAGCCTCCGTAAATCTAACAGATATGGCTTGATGAAAATGGAAATTATACCTGTTAGTTAATGCATGCACTAAATGAATGAAGGGAATTTATTAATGAATAATATTAGAAAGAAAAATGTGTAATGACTTTTTTAAAGGTTTTAACTTTCAAGGATTAAAGATAAATCGATTAAGCTATTAAGGTGATAACTAAAATGATGAGATAATTATGGGAGACAGAAGACGGTAGTGGAAACAATCGGGGAAAATTTCATCACTCGAGAATCGAACCCCGCAACGTTGGGTTAGAGGTGTGATGCTTTAACGACTATGCAACCTGAACAAACAGCCTGAAGGTGAAACAGGGTTTTTGTGATTTCGACTGTCATTTATATCTTAGTTTGGAATTTTAGAGATTGCTGAATTTTAGATGGAGGGGAGGGGTTTTTTTTGATAAAATTTATTTGCAAGTTTTTGAATTAAATTTTTTTAGGAATACCCAAGTTGCTGTCTTAAACTATTTTAACGTTGATCTGAACGTTCTGAGGCTCGCCTAAATTCATTTATTTAATTGCTAGCACGATGAAGGGAACACAAACTGCGTAGCGCAATTGCACCACGAATAATCATTAAATTTTTAAAGAATGAAAATGTCAAACCTATTGAAATTTGGCACCGATTGAATGCCCTGTTCGGTAATGACATCCTTTCGAGGTCTCAAGTATGGGTAACAAGGTGTTTAGAAGTGGCCGTGAAGAATTTGAAAATTTGATTCGTAATCTTCACCCGAGAACAAGTGTAACTAGAGTGAAAATTCGACAAATTCGTGGCCTTATTCTTGATGAAAGATGAAAAAAAGTTGAGGAAATTAGCGACAAAATGGACATAAGTTGTGGAAGTGTGCAATTCAACATTAGGAATAAGTTGGAATTTCGCAAAATCACAGCACGCTTTAAGACAATGCAAGAACCTTCACAGTTGGTGAAACACAAAAAAATTGAAGAAACTTTATTGGAGAACACTAGAACATCTTCCCTATATGCCAGACATACCACTTTGGGACTACCATTAGATTCCACCTCTCAAAGAAGCGTTAGCAGGAGAAAGATTTTTATCTGAGGAAGAAGAGAAGAATTTTTGCTCAATTGGCTTCGTACACGTCAGACTCCTTTTTTCATCATACATGAATAAAAAAAAACTCCCACTACGTCTGAAAAGTGTGTGATGCAAAAAGAGGATATATAGAAGAATAACAATGGTGTCATTTTGGTAAGTAATATTTCAGACAAGATCTTTTAAAGAGCGTTTATATTTGATCCACCCTCGTATTACTAGGAAATAAAGAGTGTACACAAATGAAGTGACACATTTCAAAAATTAATTTAAAACAACTAAAAATGTTAGAACTACGATTTTTTTTAATGAGAGCGCATCTCAAAAAGTTTTTTTTTCAGATAAGTAACATGCCATTTCGGTGGTCTAAGGGGGTCGTAAATTACTGGAAATCAAAAATTTGTTTAGAGCCATTATCTGAGAAAATATTAAAACTGGAAGAAAAATAAAGGCATATATTTGTAGGGAATTTTACGCTCTTTAATTTGTTAATTTACATGTAGTGTGAAAAATGAAGAGTTGTCGTGATATTCAAGAAAAACTAAAAAAGAAACCAGAAAACACGCATCGGCTTCTGCTGATCGGTAGCCATTGCGTACGGAATTTTCTTGCTGCAACAAATTTAGAACGCCGTAACGCCGAGTTACCTATCGGAAAAAAAAACTTTTTGAGATGCGCTCTTATTTTTTAAAAGCCGTAGTTCCAACATTTATATATTTTCTTTTATTAATTTTTGAAATGTGTCACTTTATTTGTGTATACCCTGTGTAATTCGAGACCGCTAAACGACTATTCCCGTATTCAGATACTTAAAAACAGACTGATTTTTCATACACTGACGGAAAAAAAATCCCAACACCAAGAAAGAGTTGTGCTAGATAAACGAAATTTGATAGGCATGTTTATACATCTGAAAGATGACGTCTATTCAAATTTCGCGCCAGGCGCATAAGTGTGGCGCTAGTAGCGCCATTATGAACATGCAAATCAGGTTTGCTTTAAATACGCACTGTAAAGTTCGTGAGCGTTATTTATCGTTGAGATTTGACGTAGTGAATTGATGTTAGTCAAGAATACCTTTAAGAAGACGAAGAAGCCATTATCAACAGCTCACTGAGTTTGAACGAGGTCGTGTAGTAGGGCTACGAGAAGGTGGATTTTCTTTCCGCGATATTGCAGAAAGACTTGGCAGGAATGTATCCACTGTGCATGATTGTTGGCAGCAGTGGTCAAGGGAAGGTACTGCCTCAAGAAGACCAGGTTCCGGGTGGCCACGAGGCACAACTGAGATGGAAGACCGCCGTGTCCGGCGTATGGCTGTGGCGCATCGTACTGCGTCTGCGGCAGAAATTCGAGCTACAGTTGGCATCACAATGACACAACGAACTGTTACAAATCGGTTACTTCAAGGACAGCTCTGATCCAGACACCCTGTAGCGTGCATTCCACTGACTCCAAACCACTTCCGTTTGAGACGTGAGTGGTGTCAAGCTAGAGTTCATTGGAGGATGGAGTGGAAATCTGTTGTGTTTTCTGATGAAAGCCGGCTCTGTCTTGTTGCCAGTGATGGCCGTGTGTTGGTTAGAAGGAGGCCAGGCGAACGCCTGCAACCAACCTGTCTGCAGCCTGGACACACTGGATCTACACCTGGAATTATGGTCTGGAGCTCAATTTCCTATGACAGCAGGAGCACTCTCATGGTTATCCCACGCACCCTGACTGCAAATTTGTACTTCAGTCTGGTGATTCCACCTGTTGTGCTGCAACTCATGAACAGCATTCAAGGGGTGTTTTCCAAAAGGATAACGCTCGCCCTCATACCGCTGTTGTTACCCAACATGCTCTACAGAGTGTCAACATGTTACCTTGGCCTGCTAGATCACCAGATCTTTCTCCAATTGAGCACGTATGGGACATAATTGGACGACAACTCCAGCGTCATCCACAACCAGCATCAACCGTCCCTGTACTTACCGACCAAGTGCAACAGGCATGGAACTCCATCCCACAAACTGACATCCGACACCTGTACGACACAATGCATGCACGTTTGCATGCTTGCATTCAAATTCCCGGTTATTAATGTACCAGCATTTCACATTTGAAATGGCTCTTCTCGCTCTTACATCAACCTATGATCTTGAAACTTTAATCTATTCAATATGTTACCTAGACAAATGTATTTACGAAATTTCATTACTCTGCAATAATTTTTCTTGGTGTTGGGATTTTTTTCCGTCAGTGTATTTTGATTCAGTAATTCAAAAGTTACACAAACAGTTGTTGAGGAACCTGAAATATGCATCAATTATTAAATGTGTGCTATTTTTACATAGTTTCATTTTGAAGCTGGGCAGCAGCTCTTTGTAAAACTTTATAAGACAGAAACAAATATGCTTTTTGTAAAACTTTGTTTCCTTTTAACAAGTGAATTATTTTTCTCATTTATTTCAATATACAAAAGTTGCATCAGTATTTAAAATACAAACATTCTTGTCGTCAAGCCGGAAGAAGAAGGTAGATACATTTTGTCTTGAGGTATAAAGCAAAAGAAAATTCCCTTCCTCTGTGGTTCCTTCTCTTTTTTCATAAGAATTGGAGACGGTGGAATAGAATGCAATAGATGGCAGCTTTCCAACAAAGTGTCACAAGCGTAAGTTAAAAAGCAATCGAAATTAGGAGTTGAAAATCTCTTTTCGGCCCCTAACTTCTAAGCAATTGTAGCTGCCGAGAAACTTTGCGTGCAAAAGTTGTTCGTTATCATGAGGCAATAATTCTCCTAATTTTTACTATATTTCTATTTTTATTCTATTATTATTTCTATTTTTAGGGAGGGAATGAAAAATTCAACCCTCCACCATTTTCCCAAAATCTTATCATTAGAATCATTGCAATTGTCAGCATTCCTATAACGAATCTATATACATAAAAATAACTAACATTGAAAATACAAAATCAATGAAATACTTAAAACTAAAAGTACAAACTAATATAAACATTCATGCTATAAATAGACATTACTTAAAAATAAACGAAATTTTAAAGGATAAAATTATTCACCTGAATTTATTATTATCCCGGTGTAATTGAAAGAATATCCATTATACAAATTACACGTGGCATTCTAATGTGAAATAAACTAGAAATGTCATTCTTAGTAGTTTTGAATACTTTATGAACAGGATTAAATATTTCCGTCTGTAAAAAAATATGAGAAAAGGACTTTAAAAAATTTAATTCATCTTAGTGTTCATTTTAACAAAATCATAAAACTGAGGGCTGATTAAAATTAGCTTCATCAGAATTTTATGTATTCCAGCAAGATAAAACTATTTATCTCTTGTAATTTTGTAATGAAATTATGTGAAATTTGAAATTTGGAAATAGAGTCTTTGCAAAATTGAAAAATTTAAATTTTTTAAAAAAGAAAATCCAAAATTTCTTGACAGTGAAATCTGAAAGCAATAGCTGATTTGAATTACTGTAATAAGATATGTAGCTGACAGTACTTACTATATAATCTCCATATCTTTTTAGGATGAAAATTTTTCATGCATTGATTCCTACGAACTGTGAAGCCAGGATCTCGATTTGGAGGCTGGAGGATTTCAGGTTCGAAACACAATTCCACCAATGCAAAGGCCGCTTTTTTAATCTCCCGCTGGTGTACGTTAAATATGACGGACGTCAAGGGTCAAACATCTTCCTGCTGGTGTAGCGAGGAAATTTGGAGAGGAGTAGGAGGCTCGGGTGTCGTCCTCGTCATCTGACCACGGTTCAAAATGACGAGGTCCGTTCCAAAATAGTTCTCTAGTTGCCTCAAAACGAGACGTTAATGTAACTAAACCAAACCCAGGAAAAATTTGGAATTGGAATCAGATCAAATTAAGGACATTTCTAATGTTGCGTTAAGAGAGAGAAAACTTACTCAATCTACTAGGCGTAAGGACTAACGAACCCAGAGGTTCAAACCCTGTGTTTATCTCCCAATCCTGTACATACCTGAAGCCTGATTTTCACGGAAGTCATCTTTTATTTCAGAGCTTCATGATTAGTAGTGAAAATAAAGAGGTTTTTCAAAAGAAATGAAATGGAATCATTTTTAACATTAGTTGTCCAGCCTATTGATCGATTGAAATCCAGACTTTGAATACTGAAAGAAATCATTTGTCGCGATAAACAGTCAAATCTCTTTTGTTCAAACGACGAGAACGATATACGATCAAATCCTGGTTCAAAACTACTTGCTTTAGACGCACAAGGTATAATTTCTACTTTTTACTAAAGTTTCATAAGCATTTAGAACGACAACAATAAGAAATTTTCAAAAGTTCCACCTTATAAATAGTTGAAAAACACTTAATGGTAATTATAGTCTTTTCTTGAGTAACTAACTATACATGCATATTTCTCCTTCCTTGAATTTTTATCTCATAGCAACAAAATTGAATCCTCACTATTGGATACAGTGCGATCAAAGTTTATTTACAAAGAAATGCTCAAATTTTAATCCAAAAAGTTGTGTTAGTTTTGATTGCGTTTGATTTTGGATTCTAATTAAATCACTGTTTTATAAATAGAGTAAAACTTCGATTTACCGTCACTCGTTTAACCGCCTGTTTCTCTTATCCGTCATTGTCCAAAAATCGAATCCGTCATTTCTGTATATTATTACTCTTATACTGAAGTTTATATTTAAAAATTAAATACAATATGCATACATTATTGATTTTTGACTGTACATTATTACTCTTATACTCAAGTTTATATTTAAAAATTAAATACAATATGCATACATTATTGATTTTTCAAAGATTTTATTTTCATTCTCGTAACAAGCCAGCAGTAAAATCCTGCTACTGTACATATGTATTAAAAGACTTCTGTTATCCGTCTATTCGATTATCCGTCACAGATAGTGGTGGATATTATGGTCCCGATGGTTAATCGAAGTTTTACTGTAATATATCTCCTTCCTTGAATTTTTATCACATAGTAATAAAATTGAATTCTCACTATTGGATACATTGCAATCAAAATTTATTTACAAAGAAATGCTCAAATTTTAATCCAAAAAGTTCTGTTAGTTTTGATTGCGTTTGATTTTGGATTCTAATTAAATCACTGTTTTATAAATGGAGTAAAACTTCGATTAACCGTCACTCGTTTAACCATCTGATTCTGTTATCCGTCATTGTTCAAAAATCTAATCCGTCATTTTTGTACATTATTACTCTTATACTGAAGTTTATATTTAAAAATTAAATACAATATGCATACATTATTGATTTTTAAAAGATTTTAATTTCATTTTTGTAATAAGCCAGCAGTAAAATCCTGCTACTGTACATATGTATTAAAAGAGTCAGTCTATTCGATTATCCGTCACAGATGGTGGTGGATATTATGGTCCAGATGGTTAATCGAAGTTTTACTGTAATTAAATCAGAGTAGGCGACGAACTATCGAATGCCTGCGACACTATAAAGATTTATTTAGCTTTGAAATGAACGGTAACAAGGAAACACGATGTATCAAACACCGACGTACTAAAGAGGTATATAGCTTTAAATAAGGTTTTACATATTAAGATGTTATTCCAAGTATAAAAAAACCTCAAACTGGGTGTAGATGTCGGAAACAAAGGTAAGCATTTATATTCTAATTAAAATCGAGCATTAATTTCAAATTTAATTTCTCAAATTAATTTAATGCAATTTATAAATGATTCGTCTCCATCCACACAGACTAATCTAAACGTCATTTGAGAAGATATGCATTTTCTAAGGATTTCGGTTTGCGAATTGTTCTATTAGTCCAGACATATCGATCTCCATACATCTATCTTCCCTTTTGTTAACTAATTTACTACGGACCTTATTAAATACTAATCACCCTATCTGCAATGATCAAAGTTAATCAAACTATTCAACGACGAAACCTAAATAGTAGAAGCTAAACGAACACAAAGGCTATCTCAATATATTATTGGCGTAAACTGAAAATAACATATGACTTTATTCATTCGCTAGAAAATCTTATAACGATACTTGCAGGTCATTTTTAATAACACTCATCTATTACTTATACAGAATAATTTTCTATACCACGGCTTTCCATTTGCCCCTTCTTGTCGAATGTAAAATACGTTTTTCAACCCCATTATCCTTCGAAAAAATTTTCGTCAAGAATTCAAAACGGAAAAACATTAATTGATGAAAAGTTAGTATGCTCTTCTTAAAGCTCTATTTGTTTATTGCCCAACAACAGGAATTTTTTCATTTCGAATTATTTTGTAATGTTTAGGTTAGTTTAGCTCAGTTATATTAACTTCCCGTTTTGAAGCAACACGATTTTGTAATGTATAACGATAGTTTGACTTCCGTGAGCTCTAAAAAAACGAAGTGGTTGTAGATAATTTAACTCAAAGCATCAATAGTTTGAGGTGATGCTGCCCTGGTATCCACTAATATCAGGAGCGAATGAAGGGGCAATGCAAATTTGCCTTCAAAACTTCCAAAACTTGATATTTTTTATTGCTTTTAATTTCATCTCTGAATTAGCAATTTTGAAGCAACACATATATCGACAAATTGAAATAACAAAACATTTAATGGCCGATGACCTTCAACAAAACTGGTTTCAGCATTTCGTGTATAGAAAAATTTAAATTTAAAAGTAATTTTAAACAAAATGGTAAAAAGGTAAACTTTTTGAACGTATTCTAAAGATCCAAATCCAAAGTTTGCCAAGGCTGCAGTCAATCAGCCAAATGATTTTGGCTGATTGACTGCAGCCTTGATTGACTCAGAAAAAATGGGTGACACTGATCTGCACTCGACTTCGAAGACATAAAAAAAAGAATCTTCTGAAATTTAAACGATGGTACATGACCCTTGTGAAAGCACTAAATTAGAATACCCCTGAAAATACCACAAAAAGTAAGAAAATCTCGGGGCCCCTCGGTAGTTGCTTCCTTTGCTTATTTAAAAAACCGGCCCTGATTGATATTTCATAATATAGACTGGGAACTTATTTGACACTTGTTCTAATGACTCTGTCGCCAACTTTTCATTTTTAGTTATTTGAGTAACAGAACTGTTATCTTTAACGAAAATACTATAAATATTGCAAATGAGGCTGTCAGAGATCGTTTTATCTCCGGAATTTTTATTTTAATAAAGTTTTAAGATTAAATAATGAAACGATTTTTTCTCCATGCGATCGCAGAGAACTCGGCATTAACTACTTTTGAAAATATCCGATTAAAATTAGAAAAGATAACTAATGAAGCTCTTGCTATCTTGTGTTCGAATTCCACTTCTCAAACCAAAATTATAGACATGGGCAATATGTGGGTTCGATTCAAAGGGAAGTTCTCTCGATTTCAACTTTACAGGGTGTACACAAATGAAGTGACACATTTCAAAAATTAATTTAAGAAAAATAAAAATGTTGGAACTATGATTTTTTTTAATAAGAGCGCATCTCAAAAAGTTTTTTTTTTCAGATAGGTAACGCGGAGTTACGGTGTGCTAAATTTGTTACAACAAGAAAATTCCGTACGCAATGGCTACCGATCAGCAGAAACCGATGTGTGTTTTCTGGTTTCTTTTTTAGTTTTTCTTGAATATAACGCAAACTCTTCAGTTTTCACACTACGTATGAATTAACAAATTAAAGAGCGTAAAATTCCCTACAAAAACACGATGTTATTTTTCTTCCAGTTTTAATATTTTCTCAGATAATGGCTCTAAACAAATTTTTGATTTCCAGTAATTTACGACCCCCTTAGACCACCGAAATGGCATGTTACCTATCTGAAAAAACTTTTTGAGATGCGATCTCATTTTTTTAAAAATCATAGTTCCAACATTTTTAGTTTTTTGTTGTTGTTGTCATTAATTTTTGAAATATGTCACTTCATTTGTGTACACCATGTATATTCAAGCATGTTTTATATTCTGATGTATTTAGAGGGAATCTATGTTGAAGTTCACGGTGAACCATCATTTATACGTCTTTTGACACTCGGGTTGGTCCGTCATTCCGTTTGGACCCTGTTCTCTTCTGATTCGGCACAGCTAGCCGGTGGTCGGACAGCGCGCTCTGGTGGTTATTGCAAAAAAATTAAATCAATTCTAACTTATACTGAACTAGCGCTTGCACGAGTATTCAGAGATGAAATGAATAGAAATAGGCAAAAGGGTCGTAAAAGCTGTAAAATAAAACTATTGTTTAACTTTAAACTATGTATCAATTAAATCATCACTTACAATTACTTTAGAAATACAACTCCCCTCTTTTTATAAAATGACATAAAAAGATTTATACACTCACTAATCACTTTACTAGAATATTTGGCGCTAAATGGGAGCCAGTACTAAACTAATGAAGACTGGTATAACATTGTTCTTGAGAAGGTCCTTTATGGCGCTAGTGTCTGAGAAGACTTTACTTTACACTACGACACACCCCTGGCTCCAGAGATAAAAATCTCCGATTTGCAGTTTGTGTGGGTATGCGTAGAAACTTTATTGAATAAAAAAGATATTACAGACAGTGTTTAAATGTGGATGAAATACATATGAGAACTATAGAAGCAATGAAAAATGAGCTATTTACAGGTGAAAAGAAAATCTCGTGAAGCAGAAACAATTTTAAGACAGGCCCCAAAAGTTAACTGCTTTTAAAAACTTGTAGGAGGACTGATTAGGGCCCTTGGTATTGAACCTCTAGAGGGTCGGGTCCATCAGTCTGATGTCTTGGTGATGGAGAGAAATCTGGGTCGGAGTCGAATGAACTGGTTGCGTCCGGTTGCTGTTTGATGAGGTCCTCATTATCAGTGGGGTGGTATCAATTTAGCTATTTTTATTCTTGATAGTTTATTTAAAAGTAAGTTTTTCCACCAAAGTAGAGTATTTTCCACACTTGGTTTGGTAAAATGAAAAGATGACTTAAGATTCAAGAAGTTGCGTAGTGGAGATAGTCTCCCTTCTCCCCGCATGCGCAGATATCTGAATGATGAAGACGGAATCTGCAGAGATAGCTGGGAAAAGTACCATGGCCCGTATTGTCTGAGAAGACTTAAAGTCAAATGGCATACAATGCAACGAGTTTTCCTCTTGAAGAATGAGAAGGAAGCAAGTTCCTCTGGTGGTACCATAATGGTGATGCTAGCTGGTGAACGGTTCTATCGCCGATGATGGGACATATCTCCTTGTGAGCGCATGAAACGTTCGTACTAAAACGTTCATGTCAACGTACTACATCAGTCTCGAAAGGATTGACTCAGGAAATTCCCCCACTCTTTTTTTTTTTTTGCAGAACGAGCTTTCACTCAAATCAGACAGAAATTGGATCATTCATTATTCTTCTAAAGTCTTTGCTTGGCTCGAAATTCGCTTAACTGAGCTCCGGTTTAATTTTCAGTTTGCTTACGTACCGTTTAGAAGCAACAACAGAGCGAATTTGGGACGGACCTCGTAATTTGATATGTTGTCAGATGACGAGTAAGACACTTCTAGCTCCGGTTTAAATAGGATGCTACCTTAATGTTTGCTGGTGACTTTTAATGTTTTCAGTGAATGATGTGTTAATACCCGGATGCAGCCAATGCTCACGTGACTCTAAGTACGTGTAGCGGGCGGCTGCGAGTCTAACTTCTCATCAGATCACGAAGTTCCGTAGCCGAACTGTGATGTGCTCGTATTACTGTCTTGATGTTTTTGTCCTGTGTCTGTGTTGAATAAATGTTTGTTTGATAATCCCTAGTCTTATTCTTCCACTTGCGCCTCTGCCCACTCATTTAACCTAACATGATGATCAACAAAGTTATTTCATGATTTTTGATAATCCTTTTAATATTTACTATGTTTCCTGGCTTGAACCAACAACATATGGCATTTTCAATGCTGGGATGATTATTTTAAATTAGACTAGCCGATCTCGCCGCCTTGCGGACGGGTTCGTGGCCAGCACCCACTTTGCTCAGCACTGTCCCTGCCACCTCGATGCTTTGAGGATCTCAGCCACTACTTTTTCAGTTTTAAATACTACATGAAGATCAGTGGAACAGACCATAAAACCATACTAGATTTCATGTTCTTTGTAGACAACAGAGTCCTTTAAAACTGTAAAATCTTTCAATAAACCTCATCTAGTTGTAATGTTTTGTATAACTTTCTCACGAATTTCGGCATAAAAGTCATCAGATCCATAAATACAGAATGATATCGCCCTTGTTGAAATCCCCCAGCCCCAAACACTAGACTGATTTTGACAATTTTTATTTCATATGGAAGCTTGCGACGTCTAGATATGTCATCAGGGGTCGCCTGCCCCACACCACCATCCATTTTTGAACAAAATAAAAAAAACACTTCTCCTCTATACATTGTCTATGGGTAAACCTTGTAGAAATCCCCAGGCCCCACCACCAGACCGATTTCGACAATTTTTATTTCATATGGAAGCTTATGACATCTAGGTATTTCATCAACGGTCGCCTGCCCACCACCAGCCCCATTTTCGAAAGAAATCGAAAAAATATATAGACAATGAACGGTATATAAGTGCTTTTTCGATTTCGTTCGAAAATGAGGGGTGGTGGGGGACAGGCGACACTTCATTAGAAATCTAGACGTCATAAGCTTTCATATAAAATGCAAATTGTCGAAATCCGTCGGGTGGTTGTTTCTGGCGAGCTGTCTAAAGTTTTTTCCCCATAGAGAATGTGAAGTGGGAAAGTTTTTTTTCGATTTCGTTCCAAAATGGGGGGTGGGGGCAGGCGAACTTTGATGACATATCTAGACGTCATAAGCTTTGAGATGAAATAAAAATTATCGAATTCCGTCGAGTGGTTGGGGCTGGCGAACTGTCTGAAGGTTTTACCATATGGTAAACCTTGTAGAAATCTCCCAGCCCCAACCACCAGACCGATTTCGACATTTTTTATTTCATATGGAAGCTTACGACGTCTAGAATTGCAATAAAGGATTACCTGCTCCCCACATCCCCCATTTTCGAACGAAATCGAAAAAACTTTTCTCCACCATACATTCTCTATATGTTTCGTTCAAAAATGGTGGGTGGTGGGGCAGGCGACCCTTCATTGCAAATCTAGACGTCATAAGCTTTCATATAAAATTAAAATTGTCGAAATAGGTCAGGTGGTTGGGGCTGGGGGATTTCTACAAGGTTTTTCCTCATAGACAATGTACAGTGGGAAAGTGTTTTTTCGATTTCCTTCAAAAATTGGGGCTGGTGTGGGGCAGGCGACACTTGATGGCATATTTAGACGTCGTGAGCTTTCATATAAAAAAAAAAGGCGAAATCGATCGAGTGGTTGAGCCTCGCGGACTTGGTGAAGGTTTATTACCACATTATTTTAAATATATAGATAGCGATTCTGATACACTGATGTTTTGATAATTTATGATGTTTTTGATATTTTGGAGTTTCTACTGATTTCATGATTCGTGATAATTAAGTTTTAAGTGATTCGTAAGTTTGAGATGATTTTCAGTTTTGTTTGAAGGTTATGATATGCTTATATTGTTTGTGGACGTGAGTTGTTTCCGCTACTGTGGGTGTATAGAGAGTAAATATATTGCATAGTTCTGTGTTATTTCTGTTTATTTGAATTGGTTTATAATCCGTACAATAGCGTAAAATTTGTTATTCTTGGCTTCAGTAGGGTTATTCCCTATTTCAATCTTTTTGTTTTCATATTATTACTTTTAATATGTATTTCTATAGATTGAATTCCACCCTTGTTCTAGTTACAGTATGCATCTGAGTCGTTTAATAAATTATCCAATAAGGATGCGTTCTCCTTGCTGGAGGATTGAGTGACCTCTCAGATGACCACTTTTTCAATTCCTACTATTAGTTCACACTCTCCTATATATATTTATTTATATATCTTGTTCAAATTTTCAATCGTTAATAAAATACTTTTTATTCATCCACTCAAGTTCAAATACATTTTTTAAAACTTGTAGTGGATGACACTTGATGTTAATACAGTTTTTTCAATATTAATTCATTAATTAAATTTAATTAATAAATTTTTCTAAAATTTATTAATTAAATTTAATTAATATGGAAGAAAAAAAATTCTCATATGTAAGATATTTAGCAGGATATAAATTTAGGAATTAATTAATATGGGAGAAAAAATTTCTCTTATATAAGATATTTAGGAATAAATACCGTCAGTGACGAAGCGTGTAGATCGCTGACCTAAGTAGGAATTGACATTAAATTTTTTTTATATTACTTGTTGTCTTACGATTGCCATGAGCTGTTGTACCTAATGATAAATAGATTAGTTAAAGAGGGAGAATATCAGTTAGCTCTCTCTCTCTCTTTAACTAACAGAATTCAATACAGATCAAAATTTTAAATTTAGAAATAATTCCATAAAAGTTTTTAATACTTTGAAATATGTTGGAATAATAATTGGCAACAAATTACCTTAGTCTCCCCATATTCTTATTCTTGATCCAAAATCACAGAATTTCAGTTTAAATTTTGATGCTCCCATTTGGATTGTTTCCCGAAATCTAAGAAACATTTGATATTGCTCAGTAGATGAAAGGTGTTTGCAGTGGGGCTTTAATTAAAACTCGAATTTCTAAATTGCAAAGAGCACTTTTAATAAAATACACCACAAATGCCTCTAATAATCAATACCTAATTCCTTCCAAAAGAATCAATCTCCTCCTGCTATCCTTCTCCACACATTGTAGAAGAAATAGAGTATTTGCAGTTCCAAATTTGGAACGTAAAATCGAACTTTTTGTTGCCTTGTTTTTTGTGATCATAATATCTTAGATTTTAGCAGGAAAATTAAAATTTTGACCGCAAATGAAAAAAATAGGTAGATTAAAAGATTTTGGTTCCAGGGTTGGCGACAGATTTCTCAGTGTGCATTTATAAAAATTATGCGCGCTTACCGGTTTATTGTATATTTAAGTTCTTTTAACTCCGTTTACTCAGCCGAATTATTTGCAATTATTTTTTCTGCACGGTGGGTCTTGGGGAAATGGGTTAAAATAAAAAATTATTCAGATAGATTGTCCTCATTAGAAACTGTGAAAAATACTATCACGCACCCATTACTGCAGAATCTACATAAGTTGCACCATTCACCACAAAATCCATTTCCTGTTACCCATGAAGTAACGTGCGTCGAACTTGGATGTGTGTGGTAGTGGGAGGGGGTTACTGTGGTCACTCTTCCGACAAGACTGTTCTGAAAAAAAAGATCCAAAGACAATATAAGATATGCATTCAGTTTTTATTGATCCATATTAACTCCAATTTTGTAGCATTTTCAAAATTGTGCATTACTTTTGGACACCAGTGTATTTGTAAGTATATCATCCTATATCAAAATTGAACAAATAAACTCTATTAGCTTATTTAAACTTTTTTTACCTCCCTCAAAGGTATTTTTAGAAGTCTTATAAGGTTTGGTTTTTGAGCGTTTAACGATTATACACTTTTAAAAAAATTCCGTAAAATTTACGGTTTTAAACTGGCAGCTGGGTTGGTTGTGCAAAACCGTAAAAGTTAGGAAGTAAATCCGTAGTCACAACGGTTTTTTACCGTATGAAATCAAGTTTTCTCCGTAAAAATTAAGTCATCGAAGTAAGTGACGTCATCGACTGAGTTGAGTTGTTTTTCTCCTTCTGTTCGAGTTGAGTTGAAATGTGCTGATGTATATTATCAATTAGGAATATTTTTTAATCAAGGCTTAATTATTAATTTCAATTAGTTTAATTAATATAATTTTTAATTGAACTTACTTGGATGATTTCGATGCAAGATGGTGACAAAACTTCTAACACCTCCGAGCCGGGGATCGAAACCGCGTTCATAGAAATAAAATGCAGTCGCTCTAACCACTAGACCACAGGAGACTTCACAAAATGAAATCTATTTGAGTTTTAAAGTCACTATAGCTCTAGTGGCGCCACTTAGTGGTGTAAATATCAACTATTGCCAGAACACGTGTTTTAAGGTTAGCTTTCATGAGTGACAACAGGTTACTGCAACATGTGTAAACAATAGCGGAGATGGAACCCTATTAAAAACATGAAATGAATGCAATAAAATTACATTTAAGAAAAGGGAAAGTTATCGTACGGAAAACAATACCGTATGACGAAAAATAGAATTTGAACTGACGGTTTTAAACCGTTTATGGCTGGAGCTGAAAACGGTGAAAAACCGTTTTGTCAACAAAACAGCTTTAAACCGTCAAATATACGGAAAAAGTCCGGGAAAAAAACGGATATTTTTTACAGTGTAAAGGTTGTAGAAATAAACACTGAACTCTACAAAAACTTTTGATTTATGTGCAACGCTCTTGTATTCCACAATTCATGCAGTGTGATCAGAGGTATAGTCTCAACATTATCAGTGCCGGAACGTTATAAAAGCAGTTTCGGAAAGTTCTAACCTGTATGAAAAAACTCGCTATTTTAAGGACGTTTTCACAATTTTTTCTTATTTATTTCTCTTAAAAAAGAGCAGTGAAGGAACGGCGTTCCGGCTCCACTACATCCCTGATTGTGATGTACACTTTTGCTTTGCTTTTGATGCACACCTTTGCAGCAAGTTGCGGACATTTCGACGGATAAAGATTAACCCGCTCAGAGCCTGCATTTGGTTGAGGTCGGCCGCCCTTTATTTTGGCTCATGTACGCTTTGTACGACCGGCAGAACGGGCCTGTGAGGTGCTACCTTAAATTGTTAACAAAAGTTAAGTGTTTATAACTGTATATATTCGTCTGTTTCTGCACTTTTGGGACATCCTATTTTCATTTTTTATTCAGGAAAGCTGAATTTTACGAAGATTTCTGCGTCAAATAATTTATTCACTATTGCAAGTGATGAGTTACTTCTGAGAAACTTATTTTTTTGCGTATGTCTTACATTTTTGATAGTTTTATAATGAAGAATTAAAAATTGCTTCCACTTTTTCAACTATAACTGTACATAAGGTGCAAAAAAGTTTCTGAAAACGATTTATAAAATTGATAATATGCTATTAAATTGCGATTATTTTTTATCAAAATCATCGTCAGAAATAGGAAAAATATTTTTTCTCATGTTCTAAATAACTGTTCAACACATTTCCTCATTAGATTTGAATCATTCAGTCAGTATGATAGATCATCAAAAACAAAACCTAATTGGAAAGTAAGACCCAACAAAGATTTCTCCGAGAACTTATAACGTAAGCTTTATTCTAAACATAATCCCCAGTTGGTATCACCAATCAGCTGAATGGTTTCGTTAAGCCTGTCTCAGATATTTTCTTAAAAAGGAATGAGGAAATACTTTTTCCCTCTTCCTTCTTCTAACCTCAAAAAGCGCTGTTCTAAGCTTTTACCCGAAGCTGTAGCGGCTTAGCAGTAAGGTCTCGGTTTCGAGGCCGGAGGGCTCCAGGTTCGAAACCAGATTCCCCTGAATATCCGCCGTGCCTGTTGCACGCTAAATCATAAATAGGGGGTCAAACGTCTCCCCCCACACACCCCTGTGGCGCACAACACCCACTCCGCCCCAGCCTACCCAAACGGGTGCAAAGCCTGGTAACAGGACGGAGGGAAAAAAAATCCCTCCAGCTGCTGTGGTGTGGAAGTTAGAAGAGGGTGGTGCCAGCCCAGGTCTTGTCCTCGTCATGTCATCTGACCTCCGATCAAAATGACGGGTGCGTCCCAAAACAGCTCTAATGTTTCGGGACGTTAATATAACTTAACTTGGGTAAAAACCCAAGCGAAATAGCTTAATGAGAGACATTGTAAAAATGCAACTTTGACTCAAGAGTGAAAACAATCTTTCAGATAATTTACTTACTCTCAATTTTTGAGGTCATATTTCATACTATCTTTGTTTCTTCATCTATGGAATTTTTTTATTATATTTTCGATTTATTTTTTCTATTTATCTCTATTTCATCACAATGTAGTAATAATTTTGGCAAGTTTACATTCGGAATTTATATCTTTTCTGGTTAAACTATTATGTATCCATATTGTATTCTTATGACACTGTAAATATTTGTTTGTATATTTTTCCATCCATAAAGTAGTTCTAAATAATAATGCTCGTATATAATTAAATACTGAAAAATAATGTTATTAACATAACACATCACATAAAGATAACATTATTTATCACTAAGCATTTGTGTCAATACTTTTTGGAGTGTAGACGCCAGCAAGTAGAATATATGCACTTGATAACTCAATACTTGATTCATTGGTGTTTCATTTAAATGTTTATCATGTTTCTTCATCATTGTTACAAGATAGCACAAGTTGCTGTGCGATACAATGTTTTGCGATTTTGAACTGTATTTTATGATAACAAAAATTATGAACAACGGGGAAGCTAAAACAACATCTTTATGTAAAAAATTCCGTTCAAATTTCATTTTACCAAAATTCCGTTCAAAATCACCACAATCAATAAAGAGAAATTAACAGTATTAAATTTCTCTTTATTGATTGTGAATAGGGATTTTTTTTAAAAATTTCATTTAATTAAGTAGTTTTGTCAATAAGACCAAGGAAAATCTTTGAGACAAAACTTGAGCCATCGACTTTTTATCCAGCTGAGGTAAAATAGAAAAATTTAAGAAGATTTCAAGTCTTTCAAAATCCGATTGACACACACTAAACTTGTTTCGCATGATGAATGCTTGAAAAGGACTCGGAATTTCTGCATGTGTGTCGCAAAAATATCCAATGAATTATTAAAAGAAATCTGGTTTACAGAAAATGAGGCAATGAGAGAGAAATTATTTCAAATCCAAAGAAAGGGTCTCTTGGCCATAGCTAAAACGTACAAACCAGTTACTACGTTTTCTCTGAATCTTTTGATAGGTTTCCCATCAATCGACATTAAGATCAAAGAACGGAAAAATATATGGCAGCAACTGCAAGATGTTAAAAATTTTTTTAAAAAAATTGGAATCTCTATCAACTTTGATTATGCTACAGAAGTGAGTGCATGGAAAATCACCTCCATACCTTGGAGAACTTTTAATGAAACAAATTACGTTGGAAAAAATATCTTTACAGACGGTTCAGAGATTAATCATAGAATTGGCTGTGCAATGGTTGTATTTGAAGATGGAAATGAAAAAGGGCATGTAATGTGGAGATTAAATAACGAAACAAAAGTATTTATCGCCGAAATGAGCAGTAGCAATCAGAGAAGCAGTTAATTATTGTAAACGACGGCAAACAGATAAAGCCAATATTATTTCGGACTCAAGATCAGCCTTGGTTTCAATAGCGTCTTTAGAAGAAAGTAGGAAATTTATTCTGGATATAAAAAATAGTTTGCAAGATACTAACAATTGTATTGGTGGACTAGGACTCATGCTGGTAACAGAGGAAATGAAAGAGCCGGTTACTTTTTTTAAGAAAGCCACTGAGAAACAAGAAATCTATTTTTATTTTGCAAGACCAAACAACAGAGAAAAACGGAAATGAGAAAAAAATATTAGTCAAAACTGGCAAATTTGTGAGATCATTCAAGTAAAAGAAATACAAGTTAAAAATTTATCTGAAAGGGTTGATGAAAAAAGAGTGTTAGGTGATTTTCACTTAAATCAGATCATCACAGGCCACGGAGCATTTAAAACCTATCAAAACAGATTCTTCGGCAAGAGTTACTGGTGCTTCTGCGGAAAAGATGAAGGGACTGTGGAACATACTATCTTTAAATGTGATGCAAGGCAAGACATCAGAGAAACTTACTTTAAAAAAAAACAGCAGCTCCATTCAAGAACTTTTGCAGGACATCCAATCAAGAAAAGGTATGAAATTGGTTGTTAAAAATATTCTAGGCCCGGAGATGGAAAATGTAATTTAAATGGAAAGGAAAAAGATAGAGGGAGATTGGGGCTATTTAAAACTCTTCATCTGGGAATCCCCCATTTTTTAAACTTATATTTTGCATTTAAAAATGTCTTTAAATTCAACAAATATACTCAATTGTTAATTTCACAAATATGTTCTCACATCGCGGCTGCTTTTATTATCCACCGCATTTCAATAGAGAACTAATTTTATTGCTCTCCCTATATAACGATTTGATAGATTGTTAATATGTTAAATTAATTGGCCATATCTTCAATCCCCTTTTGTTATATTTGTATTTAATGACTACTGTTGTTTATACTGATACATATGCTGATTTTTATTTTGCTATTATATGGGTTCTTTCTATGTTTTAACTATTTATTGTAAATACTCGTCCCTGTATACTAGCCGCAATTGTGTTTTTTGTTTATTTCGGATTTGTTGTATGGTACCCGTTTTAATTTGTGGCTACCTGTATTCTTTTTCCCAATTTTTTCCTTCCTTTATTTTCTTTATTATTATTTTTATTTTAATGTTATTTAGTTATTACTCAAGAGATTGTGTATTGGTAAGTTTGAAATTATGTTTAAGGAAAATTTGAAATTGTGATAAGAAATTGTGTATAGGTTGATTTAGCCTTTTACTTGTTTTGCAGTGTGTTGTATGATTAGGTTTTAATTTGTGGCTTCCTGTATATATATATATTTTCTTTTTTATCTTTATTTTCCTTATTATTATTATTTAATTTTAATTTATTTTGTTATTAATCAAGAAATTGTGTATAGGAAAGTTTGAAAGCGCGTATAGGAATTTTGAATTATGAGAAATTGTGTTGGTTGTTTTAGCCTTTATCCTATGAAGCAGTGTACCTTGTGCCGAATTTTTGTGCTCGAATTTACTGGCGTTCTTCGGAACTGTCAGTGGCTGGAAATTTTTATGCCCTTAAGGATAGGTCAAATTACTAGTTATATTATCAGGTTTGAAAATTCCGAAAAGAAAAATTTTAATCAGTTGAATGGATGGAAGTCATTACTTGGAAATTGAATTCCTCCACTCTTCCTGATTAAAGAATGTGTAGAAAGCTCAAAAGGAATAATACAATATAGGGCAGGCATTTCAGTTATTGAGCAGCATTCTTGTTCCGTAGGAAGTTCAAGAACTTTTGTAAAATGGGGGAAACGGGAGATCTAATCTATACGAAATGGCATTTATGATTGATCTGAAACATTCACTTTCTTCCTATGACTGTCAGATTAAAAAATAATTAAAATTTGAAAAACATTCTACTTTTTAGTACACTCCTAAAAGTGTGTTTTTGCAAACTATTTTTATAGCTGTTTAATTCCATTTATCAGAATGTTAGCTTTATCGCATTGCGTTTGAATAGTGATTTTTTTTTTCAATATAAAGAAGGGGAGAGAGGCGTGACCCATGGGAATGAGAATCTCATCTCGAAGGTCACGAGAGAGGGCGCCACAGAGCATTCACAACGGATGAAGCAGACAGTAAGAACTTCATTGCTTCAAGATATGCTCCAATGAACGCTTTTTTCTGTCAAATTAAATGTTTCTCACTTTTATGTCAAGCTGGAAGAGCAAACAAAAATGATTGATTCTAGTATTTCTGATTTTCGAGAACGATTTAAGTATACAAATGAATAGTATCAATAAAAAATGCATGAAATGCTAAATCAATAGTACATATAGGTTGTCAGTAGTTGCCAAACCACCCTAGATTTTATCATATTTTATATACGATATTGACACAAAGGATGACGCAACAGCAAAAACTGTGATGTGTTCCTGTTGAGAACCGGTCAAAATTACCTTCTTTTCAATGGTATTATTTATCCATTTCAATTTAAAATGCCACAGTCATAAAAAATGTCTTCATTGACTGTTAATCTATTACAAAATAAAACAAATTTTGGTTATTCGTCTAATTCCCTTTCCTATTCCACTATTACGTATGAAGTGCGTCTTTTGGAACGTAACCCTCATTACTATGTTGTTAACAGTTAAAATGGTTTTACTATATTAATGTTGCGTACAAAACTGTAATAATAATAAATGAAGCATAGCTTTATTTTTTCTCCCCCTCCCTCGCTCTTATTGGCTTTAAACTGTGAAATAAACTCATTAATATGTTGACTTCTCAAGACTGACATCCAGGCCATAAATACTCTCCGACATCGAAAACGATAGAATGTATAGAGAGAATTTCCGCTTTCAATTACATGCATGATTCGGAATAGTTAGAGGGTAATTTTTCGCATTACTTGACATTTTTCGTTGTAAAATCATCTAAAAGACAGAATAAAATGAATAGTGTTCAAAATGTCAAATATCCTTTTATGCAGAGAAGTTCCCAATAACAGTGCGCTGCAAAAAAAAAAAAAAAATTTTCGAGCCCCGACACCATTCCTGCAAATTCTTACGTAAAATGACCCACTGAATCCGAATATGACCCCCATTTTGCCCCATAACCCCCCGTTTTCTCGGGCCGCCCCCCCCCCCATTTTTATCACTGTCCGGTAATTTTATGGCCATGAATTTGATTTGGAGGGGGAAAACAACTATTTTAACCGTTAAATATCTTCTGAGGGGCTACAGAGGTGAAAAGTTCTAAAATATGAACATTTGTAGCAAGGGGGGGGGGGATTTGGGATGGATTTGTCCCCTTAAATTTAAAAAAAAATCAATAAAAATTACCTGTTTTTCTGGTTTATTTTCGCAATTTTTTCACTTATTTTCTACATATTCCAGCTTCCAGCCACCCCTTTTCCTCACCCAAATACCCCACATAATAAAAATATATTGCAACAATTTTGGCTGAAAACGGGTAAGGGGGAGAGGTCCCGAAGCCCTCACAAGAAAGTTTGGAAGATTCACTGTACAACGTTGCCGCTCTTTATTTTTATCACTGTTATGTAATTTTATGGCCATTTGGAGGGGGGAAAGGATTATTTTAACATAAAAAATTCAAAAATAAAAATATATAAAAAATAATAATAATAATAGATAATATAATATAAAATATAATAAATGTAATTTATAATATAGTACGTTGAATCTTTAAAAAGTTGTCTAATCTGGGGGCCCACGAAAATTCCTTCCTTGATTTTAGACTCACTAAGACGAGGAAATTTAGTTTTCAAAAAGTTAAATCCGTCACCTGTCTTATCCATTGCTTTCACAAACTGTTTGCTTAATCCGAGTTTGATGTGCAAAAGCGATAACGTTGTACAGTGAAACTTCCAAACTTTATTTTTATACATTAATTTTATTTATTATATATTATATTTTTATTTTTAAATTTAAGTGTTAAAACAATCCTTTCCCCCCTCCAAATCAAATTCATAGCCGTAAAATTACGTAACAATGATAAAAATAAAGAGCGGCAACGTTTTACAGTGAATCTTCCAAACTTTCTTGTGAGGGCTTCGGGACCTCTCCCCCTTACCCGTTTTTAGCCAAAATTGTTGCTATATATTTTTATTATATGGGGTGTTTGGGTGAGGAAAAGGGGGGGGGGGCTGGAAGCTGGAATATGTAGAAAATAAGTGAAAAAAATTGCGAAAACGAACCAAAAAAACCGGTCATTTTTATTGATTTTTTTTAAATTTAAGGGGGAAAATCCCTCCCAAATCCCCCCCCTTGTTACAAATGTTCATATTTTAGAACTTTTCACCTCTGTAGCCCCTCAGAAGACATTTAACGGTTAAAATAATCGTTTTCCCCCTCCAAATCAAATTAATGGCCGTAAAATTACCGGACAGTGATAAAAATAGGGGGGGGGGCGTCCCGAGGAAACGGGGGGTGATGGGGCAAAATGGGGGTCATATTCGGATTCAGAGGGTCATTTTACATGAAAATTTGCAGGAATGGTGTCGGGGCCGATTTTCATGCAGTGCAGTGTAATCGTCCTTCTCTTCTACTGAGTAAATTTGCATACTGAATAACCATTTTTCAGAGCTAGCTGAAATATTAACAATATATTTCCTAAAATGTATGTTACTGTAGCTACGATATTAATTAAAAATTTAAGTTTAATCGCATTTATTTTTCGATATAACCTTTTTAAATCTACAGGCACTTCACAGAGTTCTACATGCATTCTGCTTTAAATACCCGTCTTAGTAAATTCTAAGTAATTTGTTGTGGCGCCATCTGTTGCTTATTACTGCGATAATAAGTTTTGAAAAATAAATACGATGTAATTCTAAGCAGAGAAATATTGCATAGAGCATCAGTGGCGGCGATTGGATTGAAAAAGTTGGAGGACAAAATATTTATAGATATCTAAAAGTATCAGAGAGTTTAGAGGTAGACAAAAAATTTAGAAATTTAGCTGCAAAATTAGCTAACTTTTCACGACCCTATTGCTTTTTAATAATTCGTAGTTTTAGACAACTAAAATGAAATAAAAATTTAATTTTTCCAACAAAAAGTAGGGGGCGATTGCCCTCCTCGACCCCCCCCCCCTCCGACCGACTCGCCGTCACTGTAAAGTATTTATATATCGAGATAATTTTGTAAGTTGCAGATCAGTCTACAGGCTCACAAGGAGTTTTAAGAATAATGAAAAATCTTCCTATCATCTGAAAATTACTGGCGTTGTCTTCATTTTGAAAAATTATATATCAACAATTTTTAGTAAAAAGCAATCTTCGCTGGTTTCTTATTTATCTACTAATCTGAGATAAAAGAAATGAGCCGAAATTGTTTGAGAATGAGAAATAGTTGATACAGATAAAAAAATATATTATACTTACAACAAAGTGTATTTCAAATGTATGTTATGAAAGTAAGAGACCACAGTAATAATTCAAAAGAAGTTGGAACATCAGTGCCTGCAGGGCAACAACAACAAAAAGTAATACAGTAGAAACAAAATAACATGACAAAAAGGAAGAAAAGTAAATGGAACAGAATGAAACAAATTATAAAATGCTCATAAAATTGTAAGAAATATTGCTCATTAGGATACGGAAATATTTAATTGGTTTTATTTCCAATGGTTAAAAAGGCTTACGCACGCAGACACCCAACAAAGCACACAAAGATATGGAAAATAATAATGTCACGAAATATATTGAAAAATATCTCTCGACATTCAAACGTTCTGCTTTGAAGGGTAACTATGTATATAATTATTGATTACTATTTCTACTTTAATTTTGATTTTGGTACTTTTGGTCGATTATTTGTATTATTAAACTATCCTATTTCACTGTCATCTTTAGTTTTCACAGCATACTCTTTTAACAGTTTTTGCTACTTCTCATGCGTGGCTTCCTTTATTTTCTTTAGTGTAATTTTGATTATCTTCTTATTCTGAACTGATCTATTATAGAATAAAGAGAAGATTTTTCTGTCACTTTTCATTCTGCTCCTCTGACAACATCCAATGCGGATATCATTCAGGATCTGTGATTGAATACTAAAGTGCTTGAGTATTTTTTCTTTACGACTACTTATAGACAGGAATTCATATTGAAGTACTCAAAATCTAAAGGAAATTGTTTCTGTTCATTCTTTTCTTTCTTCATAAACTATTTAGAAATTCTCTTATCAGAAAGAGAATTGAATGAATTCCTTTAACCATTTGAAGAATGTTACAAGAGTTTTATCCGTTGTTCAGGGAATTTCTTTCAAAATTATAAATACATTTCTTTTACTTTGGATGAACTGATAAGACTCACTATTATTTCAAGTTATTTTTATTATTCTCTGTGCTCAAAACTTTCCTTGTCTCTAATGATAACGTCCATGGACTAATATTTACAGGAATTTTTATTTTCTAAAATTGCTATCTCATAAATCTCATAAATAAAAGAAAGTTTTAAATTGAAAAATGCAGTGGTCCTTTCAAAATTGTTTTCTGATACAAGTCTGTTTAAATATTTTTTTATTTATAATACATTCTTGCGAGAGTTGAAAATGCTTTGATTTTTATAAGAATTTTTTGTTTCTGTATTATTCATAAATTTTTTCCTTAATTCTGCATTCTTCTTGCTGAGATCAAATGCTATGAAAGAAGGGGGACACTTATGGGGAATTGGTCTTTTACAGAACATTTAGGCTTTAATATCGTGGCGCCATCTATAAGGTATAGACAAAGTTATTAATTGTAATAAACACGTTGTTGTTTAGCAGAAGCAAGTGAATAATGCCCAAAGATGAAGTGGATAAATATGTGTAAACATTACTAGAGGGCGCAAAATCACGAAATCAATTAGTTACAATTAAGAAAAAAAAGTACGTTCTTTTTCATTTTTTTAACTTATATATCCCAGATTCTTAAAAATTAAGATGTTTCAGACCAAGTATAGGAGAACATAAAGGATACCTGCAAACCTTCCCAAGATAGGTTTCTCAAAACAAATATTAAGTTACAGAGATTTGGTGACCAAAAGTCTTAAATGTGGAAGTGAAAGGTCGTTAACTTGGTCCTTTTCAAATATTTGTGTCTTGCGGCCGGAGGGGGCTTATACTTGATCATCTTCTGATCTTTGTAGTTAAGGGAAGATAATATATCGATTAACTCCATTGACTGTCTCAGTCTTTCTCACAGTAAACATGAAGATAAAATACTATAGTCTCCATTCATAGTGATTGGATATCGGTTTCTTTGGAGGTTCATGACAAATTCTTAAGAAAAAATTGTCATTCTTGTTTTAAGTCAACAGAGAGTAAAGCATGGAAAGTAATATTTCCAGATTTTTGGTAAAGTGTAACTGGAGTCCGTTTTGAAGAAGTTAAGGTCACACTATTTTTTCGCAGCTTTACATTGTTTTTTTAGTTGTGAATATTTGTATGTATTAGCATAAATTGTATGCTGAAAATACGTGGTTTATTTTTTATTATATTTCACAAAAACCAAATGCAGTTGTTCTGTCAAACACATAACAAAAAATACCGAAAAAGAGGGGGAAAGATCGGAGAGAGCTTTTCAAATAAATGCAGGTAAAATTTATCACTCTATATTGATATTGAAATCAAGGTAAATCAAAGCGATTTCTTATATAATCAGAGAGAATACATAATAAATAAAAATTCAGTTTTTGTTGAATTTTGAAGCGTTTTCTCTCCACATTAGTCAATCGTGGGGATTGCAAAATTTAAAATGTTAATTAAAAAATTAGCTAGTTTTCCTTGAGACTATTGCCTTTTTTATAATTCCTAATTTTAGGCACCTAAAATAAAATGAAAATTTAATTTTTCCCTAAAATAGTAGGGGGGCGATCCCCCGACCCGCCACGACTAACATTGGTTATTATCACCAATGAATTTTAATGTTAACAAATACATTACAATTTGCCCAAATCATTAGAATACTTAATCTAAAACAAATATGGCAGTCATTTTTTGTGTGTAATTCTTATGTACAAGTATTTTAATATTGTATATGTTTTATAATGAGATGTTTTGGAAATGAAGCGAATTTCATTTTTGGAGAATTAATGCCCTGCAAACAAAAGACATTGAAAAAAAAGATTTTTAAATTAATGTTCTTCAAAACAGCAAGACTTTTCTATAAGAATTGTGAAAGAATGAAATAAGAAGATAAGAACTAAAATTCTAATTCTGATATATATGGCACACGTTCTGCTGTATTTGAAACATATTTTTTCTCATAAAACTTTTTTTAAAACACAACAATCTTTTTTGTTGCACTTTCTTTCTTTAGTATATTGCAGTGGAAGATAATTTGCAACTGTATTATCATGACCATTACAAAAAATGATTATAAGAAATGAAATTATCATGCCCAATCAGGAAGCTCTATATTAGAATATGAGGAAGATAATATGTAGTTTAATTTACTTCTTTAATAAGACAGAATACAAAATGAAACTTTTTTTGGCAAAATGCGTTAACTTTAAACAGCTAAAAATAAACTAAAAATATGCTTGAAATTAACAAATAATTAATATTCAGTCATTAAGCTAAGCGTTTTTAATTTATTAAAAATATAAATACAAACCTACATGAAATTTCAGATGGCGATTTCGTTAACTTCAGTTTTATAGAGCTAAAAATGAGTGAATCTAAACTTACAAAATCCCACTTATATTAGTCCATTAGAAATCTTTCTGAAAAAATCTTCATTATTTTTATGATAGATGCATTTAAAGAGATGTATACGATAATTCTGTATATATTATTATATATACAACTCAGCAATGTTCTTGTACAATTTTATCTGTGTGAATGTTAGATTTCTTTCAATGTTTAGCTTCTATACAAAGTCTATAGACAAAAAAGTAATATATATAATTTTTTCATTATTATTCGTCCCTCTGAGTTTTTAAAAAAAATTATTAAGTGATTTGTGCTTTTTTTTTCTTTTAAGTTTTTCAAATAAAATAATGAATTCATCTTTGTTTCGTGTTTTGCTGATATATCAAAATTTTCATCAATTTGAAAATTTTATTTAAACTTTTTCATACAGTAAGAGTATTATTTATAAAATTTTCTTTGAAGGTAAAGTAAAATTTCCTTAAAGGCTTTCGAAATGATTTTATAAAATTTGTTTTTCAAACATTTTTGTGCAATATCCTTTTGATGTTTTGAAATGAAATAGCTATCCGTATATAACGGCCATTGTTAAGTTAATAGTAATACGTAAAACAAATTCAAAAATAGTTTATTTATTTTTATTGAATCTTAATTGCAATCTCAATCTTTGAACTTACCGGCGCAAAGTTTCAGGAAAAGAAATTGCCGATCGAAAATAAAAAAGGGAGGGGGGACGAAAATTTGGTATCCTTTCTGAGCACCATTTTGTGGAGGTAAGCATCTGAGTGGATAATTTGATATTTCAATTATAATTACATTACACAGCTTTATCTCTTCGAATACATTGGCATGGTTGCTCTAATATCTGCATATTACAAGAATTTCACGTTTAAGCTTAAGTGGTTCAACGTCTTTCTTATCAAATTCTACACAAACATAATGAATTCCTTTTCATTTAGCGTATGAAAGTTTAAGATGGAATTGGCGTGGTTGCACAGCTGTGGTTCAGATGCTTAGAAACACATCTTCAGAGTTCTGAATGTGATCGAGGTGAAAACAACGGAGTCCAAATAGTTATTAAAATAACTACTTTACGGGAAATTGTGGGCAACACTCAAAACGTATTTGTGAAAGCTGGGACAGATGAATAGCTCATACGGGATATCATAATCTTGGATTGTTATGCATGACTGGTACCATTTTTCCATGAAGTAGATGTGTCATCTAGGAGAATTCTTTCAGAATCCTCGTACATTCCTCGATGGTGAGTTACCATCTATTAAAATGTAGTTCTTGCAAATAAGCACATGGGGAAGGTGATCTTCGCAATAGCGGTCGCCTGTTAACCTGTAGAACTCTTCTGCTTCACCATCAACACTTCTCAGTCATGTTGGAGATGTGAATGCGAGTTCCAACTTCTCTCAAAACTGATTCTCTGAAGAATTCTTTCAGAATCCTCGTTCATTCCTCGATGGTGAGTTCCCATCTATTAAAATGTAGTTCTTGCGAATAAGCACATGGGGAAGGTGATCCCCGAAATAGCGGTCGCCTGTTAACCTGTAGCACTCTTCTGCTTCACTACCAACACTTCTCAGTCATGTTGGAGATGTGAATGCGAGATCCAACTTCTCTCACAACTGATTCTCTGAAGTAGGGAACGAAACCAAAAACTATTTTCAGGGGAAGTAAAAAATTCCTAGTTCTCTTGTTTCTTATATATGAGATTCTTTAGATAGATGAGACAACTTTATATGAGATTCTTTGCATTAGCGGTTTACTTAGTAGTTTTCGTTCCTCTTTCACATCTAACAATTGAGCGTCTATATAATAACGCATGTTCTGTGTGTGGCGATGGATTTCGATCTTTTTTGCGCTTGTTCCTTTCTTCACACTGCTGGTACAAATGCAAGTTCATTTGTACACAAATATTTATTTATTGCACGCATGATCGTTGATTAAAGCTTCAGAGAATTTTTCTTGTATAATTTTTTTAAATTTTGAATGTTTAAAGAGCAGAAATATGTTTTATAATATTCCGTATTATAATGTATTTTATATTCTTATGCATGCAAAACATTCGACGCACCCCTTACGCTATTGTTCTAATTATGGTTTCAACAAATGAACGATTCAGACCTCTGGAATTCCAAAAACATCTTAAAAGGAAGTTTTATTCAAAGTATCATGTACACGTTGAAAGGCAGTTTTATCATAGAAAATGATGGTAACGCTGATTCAGATATTTTGTATATTCTTTGCAAATTTCATTGAGATATTTTTGAAAGAACATCCCATACAATAAATTTTATTGAGGAGCAGTTTGGGGGCAATTTGATTTTAAAAAATGTTTATTCAGTAAAGAAAAGATATTTATAACTCAAGATTCGTTTGTTCACGATTCGATATTTTTTTTAAAGTTAGAAACAAAATACATGTGACCATTTAAGTGTTCAGGAGCGCTCTTCTGGCGTCGTGCCAAAATTGCGGGAAGCTCTCCTCTTTATCAGTATGTTACGTAGACGCACAATCAATCGTGATACATATCCAAGAAACTTATTTGGCACCCAAACAGTTAAAGTCGAAGCTGAAGTTTCTGCTTTACATACACATCAGATATTCACTTTGGCACATCAGTTTTTTTATTTCATATTTAACAATACAGGTTCTATTTTTATTTTATTGCTGTTTATATTTCCAAGTCAAATCAAACTTTAGTACAGCAAAAGAATATGTGTGCTAAATCTTTCTAACGCCCATTAATATTGAAATTCTTAGAACAATCAATAAACAGCCACTATTAACTGTTCAATAGGAATGAAGCCGTTCTTAGTAACCCTCAATCAAAAGACAGTTATATGTTCTCATATCTACAACAGAAAGTTGCATGCCAGTGTTGAAACTCGCACAAAATAGAAATCGAAATCCAGAGTTCCTCAAACCAAAATATCTAATAAATGAATAAAACGCTACAGTAATTCTAGTCAATCGTATAAAAGGATATTTCATTTGTACGGGAAGTAAACACTTAAAGTATTGTTACGAACATGGAAAGTCGCTTCCCAGCAATGTTAGTCCTATGGTTGGGAAGAGAGTTTTACAAAGTTAAGCATGGATTAACGACAGAGGCTGTTCCGGGACTCCTGACCTTGGCGACCATTTTGGCGAATTGGCGACAAATAGATGATTCCGGAAAATGCAACCCTTTTCTCGATATTTCTATTAGGAAAGGGAATATGCTTGAATATACGAGAAAACTCCATGTGACGTCACGGCCTCTAGGAGAGAGTATATAAGAACCGCGCCTGGATCAGAGGGAGTGGTGTGTTGATCCATTGGGAACGACTTTGGAGTTTCTTCTGCAGTGCGAGCTAGGAAGCTGGTGAGCTAAGCGCTATTGAAAGTGCAGTTATTGTCGCTACTGGTTATTTGCTGACTGTTTGTGTTGTTAAATATCAAAGTGCTGAACTGTTATTACCTGTGAATTGTTGTCTGTTTACATTGATAATCTGTGCAAGAACTATTGTTTCCTGTACCTGTGCTACGTGTTTTCCTGCATATTTGCAAATAAACCTTCATTCTCCATTATCCTGTGTGTTGGACTGTTTACACCATACACCCACAGAAAGACTTTTCCAACAGTATGCTTAGCAGGAGTGCATACTGGTATGCCGCATCTCATTCCTAACACAACAAGAAAGTCTTATTGATTTGAACTTCTGTTGAGAGAATGAGATTTAATAGAAGGTTGAGTGAAGCGTAGCTAGTTGTTCACTTTAATATCTCAATTGTTTTGCTGTTGCTGTAAAGTAATTTTCTTTATAATGCGATCCATGTCTTTAAAGGCTGTAAAGTTTTTGATGTTATTAACAAGAAATAATTATTTTTTAACAAGAATATTGTCGAGGATCGATTGTAATATAATCACGTCCGGGTCACCAATGTCGAGGATCGATTGTCTTATCCATAAATAAATATATTAATAAGAATCCATCAGAAGGTTTTAGAAGGATCACTCGATTAAATTATATAAAAAATATATCTTTTATTCTTCAACGATCAACATCGCGCCTTGTCGCTGGGTGGGACTCTGGTTAGTTTCTACCGTGCTCTCCGAGACAGGAAATACGTCAGCGAGTTCGCCTTACGCGATTGGTTGAATGGCGGAGTGATAAGATACGTCACTCGCTTGCGCCTCTCTGTGAGTGAACATGAGCGGAGTGCTACAATATCATTTCGTAGAATTGATTGCAACCGATATACTGCTTACTTTTATTTTCAATCGATGTCAGCTCAACGTATTTCATCTATCCATCACATAAGTACTTTGTAGTCAAATCACCATGGTCATCAGTTAAAATTGAAATTAATATTTGACATTTTTTTTAAATATACGCTATATATAAGAAATATAAATGCTAACCAGTATCAAAGATTAAGTATTAAATTTTTGTTTAAATTTGTTCGCATGTTAATAGATGATAAAGAAAGAGTTCATGTTCTCAGCTATAAAAGTTTATTTGAGAAATGAAAGTAAAATGAATCTTTACTAACAAAGCTTGATGTTATATAACAACACATATAGATGATTCTGCATCTGCATCATCAGTTACTGCAAGAAAAGAGAATCAATGACAATCCATTCATATAATTCCAAATAACATAGGTTTAAAAATACATTATTCTTATACTCATGGGTCGAATGGATGCCACAAAATATTGAGATATTCTAAAGATTCTTAAATTGTGGTCCCCCAAAAATCAATCGAAACCATTTTCTTCATTCAATAAATGTTTCCATGCTTCCTAAATTGAATCAATTCATTTTCAAAAGATAATGTCTCGATTATTCTGCTGATTGAAATAATAGATAAGTTTTGCTCTGTATTTTCTTTGAGAAGTTCTGACACAAGAAAGTGAATTTAGTTTTTCGTTATTTTATTATTTCATAAACTTTAGTATCGTTTTCTTTTCGTGACAGAATTAGTGGTGTTTGTTAACATATCGTCGCTTAACAAGCAACACCACCTATCTCAATTTTTTTAAATTTCAAATAGGAAGAAAAAAATCAATTTTTCGCAACCACTAACGAATATTTCTTAATTTTTTTCACATCTGGTAGGAATACGCATGTTTATATCAGATGTTAAATAAATTCAGAAATATTCTTTATTGGTTGCGAAAAATTGAATATTTTCTTCCTATTTGAAATTTCAAAAAACTGAGATAGGTGGTTTTACTTGTTAATCCTTTGGCGTTCATTGGGCTTTTTTTTACAGCGCATGTGCGAAACGTAGCGTAATTTTTTTTTCTCATGAGCCAAATATATAGGCCAACTTATATAAAAATTCCAGTTCAATACTGTTAGTATTCAGAAAGATATCGTCGTTGCAAGAGATAAATTGCTTTTGACTTCTAAGAGAAACAAAATTATGAGGATTCTTGCACAAATTGATATTTTTTAAATTCAAACTTCGAAAGTAATATTGAATTGTTTGAAGGTTAAATATCCTGAATACTCACGTATACTTATAAATTAAATACATAATTTAAATTGCATTTCGATGATAAATTATTCAGAGGGGAAATAGCCCGTTACCGTTCATTGGTTTCACTGTGAAACCACAAATTTCTTGAAAATAAAACGCTAATTTTTTCCCCTTTTTTGGAACAGCTACTTATCTAATACTCATTTTTGAAATAAATTTAGTAATTTTCAAAACGAAACATGTAGTGAACTTGAAAGGGTTAAGCGACTATATAGTAAGTCAAATATAAATTCTATTTAACGTATTGATGATAATATAACTATTTATATTATTTATTTTTATAAGCTACTTAATAAATAAATACAAAACTTTCTGCCGAAAAGGAAACAGTGTAGGATTACACTCTCCAGACTTTATCACTGTTAAGCAGAAACTTGAAAATTTTGGATTATAACAGCCCAAAGATGAAAATTCTTTTTACTTAAAAAATATTAGATGATGGGCACATGCGCAGTGTGCTTGGCAGTTCCGACACATTTAGTAAGCATGCGCAGTTGTGTTTGTCATTTGATTGTGAAGTCACGTGCATTAACTTCATTGTCCAAGACAATTTTTGCCTTTTCAAACTATTCATTTGCGGGAGAGATGTTCTAATTCATCTTAAGGCACCCTCATTTTTATTAAAAATTTAAATTTACCTATAAAATATTTATTAATTGAAAATCAATATTTCGTAACTTCCTTTTGTTGCTGTTAGATTTGTAATAAATTAGGCTCTTGATAGTTAACAATACATTTAAAAATGTTATGTATTATTCATATATAAAATCGACTTTCAGCGCTCTACATTTTAACCCTTTGTAAGGCCATTTTTTTCTAATAGTGGTATAATAAAATAACTTAGGTATTTAGATTAATTTAAGAAAAGAAATTCATTTAGCTTATGGGATGACATTATTTTTTGTTAATTAATTTTATTAATTAATAATTAATTGTCAAATCAAGACACATAAAAAATTCATTAAAAAATTGATGAATTTGGTGGGAAGTAAATTCCCACGACCTTAAAAAGGGTTAAGCTTCTTTCGATTGATTTCCAAGAAAATGATTTTGTATAGCTAATAATCGCCACTAAAATTTTAGAAACTTTTAAATGAAGTTTTAATTTTTTCCCCAAAAAGAATTAATGTACTTACATCAAGTCATAAAATCCAAGCAAAAAAATAAATATTTTGATGATATTAACATACTTTTTAAAGATTTATTCTAATGTTGTCTTATAATTTCTGTTCTTCATCTAAGAAGCTTGATCAACAGTTTAGCAGATTACCACTAATAGCAAAAGAATATCTTTGCCTTACTCCAGTTAATTTCTTCGATATTACAGGGATTTGGTTTGATTCATCTATCCTGTTTCCTTCTATACAAGATGTGACCAGAAAATAACCAGGCTGATGTTTTTATTTTTTTACAATTTGATAGTATCACCTTCAATGTAATCCCCTCCTCGATCCCTATACCCCTTCATAAGAATTTTTCACTGTTCGAAGCAGGTCATTTCCTGATTATATTTTAATTCAGAAAATGCCGCCACAAGCGTTATGACCTTTATGATAAGCAGTATGCTATCTTCATAAAAAAATCTTGTCCATATACTAACTGTAAATAAAATAACAGCAGACGCATTACATGTATTCATTAAACAAATAATTGTTGGATTGGATGTTATTGCTTTTAAAGTGATATGTGTAATTACCGACAACAACTCAATTAACCAAAACCCATGCCACAGTTTGTTTCTCCTTCACGGTCATATTCGATTGTTTTTCCCCATCCAGTGAATAATATACGACCTCTTTTTTCAAGATTGATACCGTCCATTTACTGAAAAATATTCGCAATAATTGGATCAATCGGAAGAATAATGATGAATGCATATTTTACACCAAGTTTAAGGAAACCATCTCTAGAAAAAATTCCCAAGATAGCATTAAAATGTTAAAGATGATGATAACGTCATTGACTATGTTGACGATATAATAGAATACAGCATCTTTCAAAACTCTAAAATTGTTATATGAAACTGTAAAAAATAGCATCGTTACATATGGATATAATTTATCTTTAAAAGCATTGGAGTCCAGTAATTTAGAAAAAAATGGCGTGAAGTTAATACTTAAAATATTCAATAAATTTATACCTGAAGGTAAATTTATACCGAAACAAGAAGAGAAATTTCAGTTTCCAAATTACAAACAGCAGAATACATAAAAATTA
The DNA here is from genome assembly GCA_013235015.1 of Araneus ventricosus. Classification (NCBI taxonomy): domain Eukaryota; kingdom Metazoa; phylum Arthropoda; class Arachnida; order Araneae; family Araneidae; genus Araneus; species Araneus ventricosus. Next base: position 9,185,601 of record BGPR01000001.1, read on the forward strand.
TAAATAGATGTTGGGATATTGTAAATGTCATAACCCCATTCAGAAATCCGTGAAATGAATGTGTACAAAAAACCACTGACGTCAGCCGAAACCGATGAGAGATACAAGTTTTTAGATGAATTTTTAAACTGGCTAGAGGGCTATTGGGAAAATATGGAATGTAAAACTGGCATGTTCACAAAGGAAACGCATTTTGCTCTATATGCGACAGCATTTGTGCTAAAAGAAATGACTAAGTATTGTGAAGAGGAATTCGGAATGAAATATATCCTTCCAGAAAAATTTCAAACCGACAATTTGGAGGCGCGATTTGGCCGACAAATGGAAGGAGCACAACGTCACGTTTCATTTCAACAGATATTCGAAAGTGAGAATTAATTAAGAATGCATAGCATATTGAAAATCTGTTTGCAATTAACAAAATATGGAAATCTCGAACTTTTTCAGGAAGCAGAATTGGGAAGAACTTGACAATTTTATCTCAGAAAATTACCTGCATTTCCTGTTTTGCTCTCTGAAGATGCTTTTTTAAAAAAATCGAAGACTTTCTACCAATGCTAGTCTATTTAGGCGACAACTGTGTTCACACTGTCCTTGAAAAGCTCAAGTGCAATATTTGCAGAACTTTCTTAACATAAGGAAAAGAACTCGACTGCTCAACTTCTCTTATTCAAAATTTAAATAGAGGAAAGTTTCTGTACCTCAAAAGTACATTGTGAATGTAGTTTCATATTCCATGTTATTATGCAAAAATTATGTACTACATTTGAAGAAGATCTTTTGAAATTTCCAAATCAAAAACATTTAGCTACTGAAATAATTTTTAACATTTTGGTAAGGGAAGAACAACTACATGACTATGGTGAATGCGTTTTAGGTCATAAACCAGAAAAGGTTTAGAGAATGGTGATTAGGTCAGCAGTAAATTCCTTGTCGAGTAATTATCATAAAAAATAAATGACGAATTGCATAACTCTTTTAGAGCTGGAAAGAAAATAAAACTTGAAAACTTTATTTCGAACAAAAAGCAGTAATGCGATATACAGTTAAACGGCAATTTTCGACAGCTTTCCTTGAATATTAATTTTATTGCTTACTTGCAGCTGACATCACATCAAATGTTTATAAATTCATTTTTAGTTGCAGTTATTTTTAAATTCACCATCAACTTTTCTCGTTTATATTTTTCGTAATAAATTATTGTTTTAAATGAAAGGGAGATACACCTACCGGCAAACCTGCCTACAAATTTTGTAAAAATGGTAATACATACATAGCACTGTACCCCTTGGGTTATGTGTAAAGCGGCAACATTTTAATCATTATTTAATCCTTCCAGTGGTGAATCTAGGATTCGGGTCGGGGGGAGGGGGGCTGAGGTAATAAAAACTTTGTATCGTCGTGATGAATGTCAAACCTCAAGGCTAAAGGAAACCAAAATTCTTTAACTTTACAGACTTTTCTCACCTGACAATAAGAATCATAAAAAACAATACAGTACTTTCGATAATTTGATAAAAATTACAATGAAATAACTAGTCAAAAAATGTTTTTGGCCGCGTCAAAGCTACAAGTACAAGTGGAATGGCTGCAAAAGTAGGAAAATTTTCGAACCTGTCAAGTCAGAAAGTAATATTGAAACGTTTTTATTATTTTTTAAAAGAGGGAAATTTAGAAAAAACAGTTGTAATGATGTTAAATAAAATCTAGAATTCTGGCTTGGCTCTGGGGGGGGGGCTGTAGCCCGATAGCCCCCCCTGGATTCGCCACTGAACTCTTCAATGTATGTTTCTTGAATTGTGTGATATACTAGATGAGATACGATACGTTTTTAATAAGTGAAAAGAAATTTCCCCTGGCCATCGAGTGCCGGCAAGATTCACGTAGAAGGAACGAAGTGTCACCTCTTGTTGTGACGTCACGGAAGACTAAAGAGACCTTGTACTATCAGTGGTTGTGGTTCTACTATGGGGATCTCGTACTTGGCCAGAAATTTCTTTACAGTATTAAATTGCGGGCTGAAGTATTATCCTAGTGAAGAATCCATTATTTGTTTTTCCACAGATACGGTTGCTTTTTCTGTACCCTTTCACAGAGAGTAAGTAATAAGAACACCTGTGCACTATTGTTGGTAAACTGTTTGTCCTTCAGGTATCCAATCAGTGTTCACAATGCCTCTAATATCGAAAAAATTTAGCAAACTTGGTCAGTCAGGACTTGGATCGTCATCAGTCTCTTCTCGACTTACTTTATTAAACCTTGTAAACGAATAAAAAAACTTGTGTACGAGACAAGCACTCATCTCCGTACACTAGTTGAAACAGCTAATAATCGCCGTGGATTGCTAAAGTTGAAAGAGGAATTTCACGTTAATACTGCTCCTTCTGAACACATAGCAGTTTCTCCGACGTGATGTATATGAGCGAATAACTTCTAACTAAGGTTACAGCCGAACAAACCGATATGCGGGGTTCAAACTTGGCTAGATGGTAGAGACAGGAACACGTAAGACAGCCATGTTCCGTTTCTTGACTTGCTTGTCGTTGCGCTGTACCATAAACACTCCAGTTTTTTTCTAGTCACATCTCATATATCTCGACCCATCCACTCCCTTCATACCTACCCTTTTAATTACCTGTAGGCACTTTTTGGAGAAGTTCTTCAGCTATATCGGCTGACGTCGTTGAATATAAGTCTTTCACTAAGCTTACCGGTAGTTTTTTCTTCTTATGGGTTTCTGCTAAATCAATCATTCGACGAATATTTTCCTGAAAAAGAATTCATTGTCATATCTATTCTGATTAAACAGTGTAATATTTATTAAATGCAATATTCAAATTAGCTGGCAAATGACCTTGCAATCTTTGATCTCGGTCACTCATTGATTACCTTACAATGAGTAGATTTATTCAGTCGCTGTTTATCGAAGAATTATTTTTGAGCGTTGTACGAAATACAGGCTCTTTATGGGGGTTTCACTTGATTTCACCAATTCTTATAGATGTGTCGAATGTACTACTGCTCTCCTCCCGACTTTCTCGTATACTTCTACAAAATAACGCGTTTTGTGTTTAAATTCGTCCTACAGTGAAGTGAATTGGGTATACATTTTGGAACAGTACCTCTTCCTGTTTACTGATTTTCACCAAAATGTGATACAGATCTACAATTTTGTTGTAAAGACAACATTTCAAATTTGATATGTCTAGCTTGTTTGCTGTTTGTGATCGTCGTATTCGCATATACACGGATGAACAGATAGGCAGTTGATGTACCGTTTGAAGGATTTGTTATAAATCTATAATGCTGTTGTTAAGATTAAGTTTCAGATTTCATTCATCTAGCTCGTTGGGTTTTTGACTTAACAGATTCGCATACACATGGACACACAAACAGACATTCTTCCTATACAAGAATTTGGGGCAAAATTTGATACTGATATACTAATTTGGTATAATGCCCTAATATTAGAGACCTCTGGGACCTTTTAATTTGAACATGGGTAGAGAGTTTAGTTTTTGTAGTGTTGAAAATCGGAAGGGAAGTATTTGAGCCTATATAGAGGGTATCCATTCTGTATAAATAATGAAATTCAAAGCTTCATATCTCGTTCAGTTGCAGAAGAGTGGAACTTTTTTAAAAAAATATTAATGTGTCAATACATTTTACTAAATATGACTATCAGGACCGGAGGACTGTAAAATATTTAGATTTCGTAATTTTTTCGATCGCATGACATTTATGTACTCAACTTAAAATATAACTCTTTAAGTCATTTAAAGCGTTTTTCTAGTTGGAAGTATATGCCTATCTCTTACGGTTTAGAAGTTAGGTATTCGACTACAATTAGAGTGTACACCATGTATATTATGTTCCCATTCGTCTGAGCCATTAATGCTATTAAAAATATATGACATATAAAAGTCTGTTTACGAACTTTGCTCCTACTTCAATTTATAAATCCTACCTCTGACCTCTCTTCCTTCTTCTTTCTTCATAAAAAATAAATATCCATAAACATTAGCCAGTTAATTTAAAAATCAATATACTTTTCAGTTTCTGAAAACTTACCAATCTTTGTTGTTGCCTGTGCTGTTGTTTCTTCATTAATAAAAGCTCGACAATAATGCTTTGTTTATTAGGATCAACAACCTGAAAATGAAATGACGAAAATTTAACATTCATGGAAGCGGCAAAAAGTTTAAAAATTAATGTTTATAACCATCTATATCTTAACACATTAGTTGGCATTCTCTTCTACCTCTACATCCTCATAAGATATCGAATGACAAAAAATAAACGCACAGAAATTTTAACAAGATTCACAATAACGAAGATAAAGATCTGCAAAAGAAGGAAATTGGAATTAAAAAACAGAGCAAAATATGATTCCTCAGCAAGGAGGGACATTGAAAAACACTTTATGACTTACATTCTGCACATCGGTCTATGCACCAAGCTTTTCCTTTGCATCTTATGTTTAGGGAACTGATAAACAATGACTTATCTGCCACATCTCTCGCCGTGTGCATGGATTCAATTATTTAATAGAGCTGAACAGCAGCAACCAAACAAGGCATCATTAGATTAGTAAAGCTAAAAGTGAACTTGGAATACAGCTATTTCTTTTTATGTCATTGCATTCGTTTCTTAAAATCTTTTTGATCAAGCATTAATTATTCGACTGAGAATAAAATACATTATAAGTTAATCGGCATTATGAGAGTGTCTTCCCAAACAAAGGCACATCTAAAAATGAATTTTCTTTATTGCTCATAATGTATCACAACAGCTGTATTCTGTACAAAATATGGGTTCCGAATTGTTTCAAATCCTTCGTGCTAGCCATCTCAGAAAACAATTTAGAATATGAAACAGGATTTACATAGGTCGGTCAAAAATAACGCACAATACACTGTAGTTCGGTAAATGGACTCGATAGCGCAGGCGGTTAGACATCTTTCTCACACCATTTCACCTCGGGTTTGAGTCTCGCCTGAATTTTGTTCGGTTGACGTAATGGCATCAGGCATGGGGCGATGTTCTGTAGTTCGGTAATGGTAAGCACTACAGATATAAAATTTTGTAGGTAGAAACATTGGCCCTTTACCATTTCACCCATACCTAATTTGTATTTCTCGTTGCCGGTAAGCCACCATGGAGGATCAACGCGACACCCTGATACGCAAACTTTCCCCTACTGCGAATTTTTCTAGGCAGACCCTGAGTGAAGCCGTTCAGAAAGAAGTCGCGACTTGCCAGGTCAGCCAACAAATGAATGGCATCATTCTTTTTATATCAGAGGGAGGGTGATTTTCTTAGACTCTATCGACCGACCATTACCAAAGAACGGAATTATTCGTCCTAGGATAAGCAGCAGCTTGTCTGAAGGGGAAAAGTTAGAGTTGCAGGCAACGGACATCAAGATGCATAACTCAAGACTACATGCTCCACACTTCACAGTCCAGATGATTGACCAATTAAGATGAACTTTTGTGCCACAACAGTCCCCCACAGCCCATGCTGTTCTGCCCTAGCGTCATCGAATTTCTGTCTGTTTGGACGACTGAAGGCTTTTCTCGGTCTTAAACTGTTTCAAGATGACAACGAGCTCATTGCTTCTATGAAATATAGTCTAATTAAACTCAAGAGTTTTACGGACATGCATTCATATCGTAACAGAGATGGCTGCAGTCCAATGAAGAAAATGGATCCTATATTGAGTGGAATTTCCAAAGAACCAAACGGTCAATGCTTCTATCTACATACAAATCTAATACTTATGATTATTGAGATATAGTGTTCTGTGTGCTACTTTTTGACCGACCTATGTATTCCAACTTAAAATATAAAATACTCTAATAAGACTAAAATTTAAGAAACCTTGAGATAATAGTTACTTTCAATCAAAAATCTTATTCATTTGAAGCAATTTATTGCTCTTGATCAAAAAAGATAACTGAGAAGAGAAATGACTACTGACCCTTCCATTCATTCGAAATCCCTTCATGAGCGTGTTGGCATTGTTCAGCAAATCTGCTTGAAACATTTCTTTCGTATTTTTTCCTTGAGCTCGAGTAACTGCAGATTTCCTAGTCGTTTGCTTCCCCCAAACTTGAATCATAATATATCCTTCTTTCAAATATTCAACGAGCTGAAAATGATTAATCAAGTAACAAATACAGAGTGCTTTAAAAGACATAAATAAATAGCATTCACTTAAATTGAGTCTCAATCGTAAGTTAAATTCGTATATTTGTTTCTTTGTACACGAGGTGTAGTTTCGAAGTGTAGATTTCCTAGTTTCAGATAGCATATTCGTGAATACACTGAAACGTCTCATTTTAATTAATATGGCTTCCTAACATAAGCGATTTTTGTTAATAAACTAATCTAAGTATTCGATTCTACAAGACGAATTTAATTCGAATGTATACGAATAAGTAAACGTAAACATTATGATTTCACTTACCATATTGGTTACGAATATACAATAATCATAGTTTCAGTTTTCAAAAATTTTTGTGTGAAACAATTTGGTTACCTTTTGTTTCTGCATAAAAAAAATATCTATATTGTACAAATAATATTTGCAGCATTAACCAGTTCTTCGTGTGGGACTTTCCTGACTGTTATATAGCTCCAGTAAGAACTTATTCAATTTATTTTAATTAGTTCTAAGACCTCAACAACAACTCTGGCCTTAGATGAAGATTTATATTTTGCTATCAGAGCTCCCAATTCCTTTAAAATATAATTAGCAACAGCAGAAAAACTAGTTAGTTGTATAAGAAATTTTACAGCTTAAAGACAGCTTTAGTTCGTGGCACAAAGCAAACACTATTTTGGACAATTCAACTACTGACCACTTGAATTTCTATAGCATCATCTACCCTTCCCTGAGGCATATGAAATACTCACCATTTCAATTCGTAGCGTACCATCTCTACTATTAAATTATCATTCTCTTAAACAAACATCAAATACAATAATATTTCTGTAATAATATATATAAATAATTCTAATATATATGTTACCGGCAATGTGTGAAATGCCGGCATTCTATAGAGTGCCGGGCGTTTTTAGGCAAAGTATGAAATATGAGATTTATTATATACTTTTCCTAGGCATTGTATATAATACCTTGGCATTCTATAGAATGACAAATGCTATTTAGGCAAAGTATGAAAAAAAGTTCATAATAAGGCTATTATTTAAAAGGCGTGCATTCCTCAAAAATACAAATGTTATTTAGAAAAAATAATAAAAGAGTACCATTAAAAAATCTTTTATTCAAAATTCGTAAAGCAAAATTAAAGTTTTCATATCAAAGTTTATGCCTTTCTTATTAAAGAAAACAAAATAAATTGTGAATCTACTTTTTATATCAAGGAAGCAAATAATTTAATTTTGAACTGCACTTAACTTTATTTCTTATATAATCAAATCGGCGATTTATTTCATACTTTGCCGGTTTGTCAATTGGCATTCTATAGAATGCCTAAGAAATATGTGAAATATAAATCGTTTCATACATTGCTGGCTAGTTTTAGGCATTATATACAATGTCTAGGCAATCTATAGAATGCCGGATTTCAAACTTTGCCGGTAACATATATAACAATAGTCAAGGGATATGGGGGAATGTGCTTTGTAACCTCTTTGCAGAGACTACAGTCATAACCATTCATCATAAAAGTGTGACACTCTGTGGATGGCTTAATAAAGGAATGGGGAAAACATTCGTCGAATAAAAATAGTAGCACCAAAGGTTGCATTACCACTAATACCCGTAGTACACATGCAATTTTTTTCGACGTGCAGCAGCTGTTATAAAAGCCATAAATTTTAGTGGAGATTCCATGCGTATTTAAACACTAAAATATTTTCTTTTCCAACAGAAACCAAGTTTCAAACGAATCCATTTTTAAATGAAATATTGTATGGACTTAACGTGGCTAAATCTGGATCTTGCGCCATAAAACCAAAGCTAAGTCCATATCATTTGGAAAAAGATTTACGGCTTCTTTTTAATCTCGTGTCTAGCTGGATTTTTTGTATACTCGCTGTATACTCTCTCTACTGTGAATTAGATTACTTACGGACTGAGTCACTCTTCTGAAAGAAAATATTTTCTTATGGTTGAAGTCAGGATTTGAAGTATCCGATATTACTTCTGTGAGATTATCTTCCGTATCAAGATACACTTTATACCTACACGCTATGTCCTGAAAAAGATAATTCAGTTTACAATTAATATATTTTTATATAAGTAAGAAAATAAAATAAATGAATATAATGCAATATTAAGTAATGCCCCTTTATCAAATAGAAAATCTCCGTACAATATGAACTTAGGCACGTAGTTGCCTAATGCTGCTAAATTTGAGATTTAACATATTCACGTGAAATAGATTCCATAAACAAAAACTAATGGCAAAACTAAACTATGAAAAAAATGACACTGCACAATATCAATAACTCTGAATTTTTTTAATGTGTATTCAAACAATCGTTACTCAATAATAATCCAGACCAAGTTTTAATGCATTGTGCTTATAAAAAATAAGGAAGAACTATTATGTGTAATTTGGAATAACTTAAAAGTTAAGCTATCATTTTTATATCGTATTGTCAGACTTCATTTTCCACTTCGAGCATTCAACTCAAATCATGGAAAATAGTTGAAACTTTTTTTAAATCGGATGTCTACAGTAGAATGAAGACATTAATCTATTAATATAAAAAAAATTATTAAACTGGATATAACTTTCTTATCTCTGAATTGAAAAAATGTTATAATTTTTTGTTTCATTGTAATTAATTATCGTAAAAACATAAAAAAGAATTTTAATTTTTTTTCTTCACGAGAAAAAAATATTCTTGTAGAAAAAGTTACCTTAAAATAGATTATCCTGTCTAAAGGTTTTATTGGAAAGGCTTTGCTTGCCCATATCATTCATTTTCATTCCTTTTTCAGCATAATTATGCAATTTATAATAAATGGAGTATCAAGTACTCCAATCTACCAAATGATTTTTCTCTGGTAAAAAATGATTTTCTACTGTATAGAAAGAATTTGATGTAAAGGAAAATTACAATATATCAGGAACTTCAGCCACTAATGAAGCATTCAGAGTGAATTTTACTTAATACGAATGTATTAAACTGTCTATGAAATGTACTTTCACTTTATTCTACAGTGTTGCATGAAATCAAAAAAAACTTTGCGTAAAATCATTATTAACTAAAAATACATAATAAAACTGTGGAATTATTTATTTTATTATCAACAAAATGTGATGAATATAATTTTCATGGAAAAGTGACATTGAACGTGACATGAAACGTGGAGAAGCGCTTTTGTATCATAGTACAAAAGGTATGAGAAATATTTTTAAATTCTCGATACTGTTTCCAAATCCAGAATCTTCTATCTTGCGTTTTAGCATGCCATTTGAAAGTGAACATTTAATGGCAGTTTTACTTTTGAAAATGCGTTTTTTTGCTTTCAAAAATGTTCCACGTGAATGCGGATAGAGCATAGTGCCGAAATGCTAAGAGAAGAAGACCAGGGAAATAAACCCAAAAGCTTTGATATTTACATTCTGATAAATTATACAGGGCGATTCAAAAGTCATTCCAGAAACTTTAATTATATGTCAAACATACAGCAATAAGATATTTTTGCAAACGCAAAGGTCGACCGCTACAGGGAATTATGTAAAAGAAAAGGGTACACTAAATAAAGTGTACAACGCAGTTGAATGGAATACAAATTCACAACAGCACAATAACACAGTTGTGTGAATACCAACATTACAAAGAAGCAACATCAATGACAAACCTTTGGAGTACTTACAGTAAGTGTTCGAAGGCTTTGCCGAAGCGTTACAAATTTCGTATGTTGTTATTCATGCAACTGTGTTGTAAGCGTTATTGTAAATTTGTGTTCCATTAAACCACTGTTTTACACTATAACTGGTGTATTCTTTTCTTTTTACTTAATTCCCAGGGTTTGAGTCCCTGTAGCGAACGCCCTTCACGTTAGTGACCCATGCTCTATTGTAAAAATGACTTTTGTGTATGCCTGACTTATCCTTAAAGTTTGTCTAAGGACTTTTGAATCGTCCTGCACATTTCTGCGCTTAAAACCACGCTCTTCTCAATTAACTTATCTTTCGCTATGTCCAGCAATTCAAACGCTCACACGTTAGAGTAACTAAGGTGACACAATTTCTTTAGAACACACTTAAAAACCAATGGTTTTCTTCTATCTCAAAAAATGCTAAGCAATAATCAGAATATTTAAAATTATAACGCAATAATTAGAATATATAAATAACTTGATTTAGAATGAAATAATAATCTTTATTAGAAGGCAATTATTTTTTGACGAGAAAAAAATAAAAAAATGTGATAAAATCTTTGGTTAAACGTAGCAAGTTATGCTTCTTTTACGTTCGAATCCATCTTTCTTTTAGTTTCTTTTTAATAAATTAATTAGAAGCAAATTTTTTAAACTAAATTACTATTATTAATAATATATATAACTGCATGGCGCGACTAGAGTTAAGAACTTTTCTGTGTATAAAACTGTCTAAATAGCTCCCTTTTCCGTTTCTGACCTCTACGAAATGCAACTGCTTCTCTGACACAAAATAAAATAGCTCTTTACAAAGATAAAAGATTCTGATTTTCGATTTCGTTCTCGTCTGTTTGCCTGACCAGTTGGCTACTGCTTTTGGTATCCTACTTTCGTCTGCTCATCTCTCCTGCTGCGGCGCCGACATATAACAGTAAGATGCAGTTCTTTGAATCTTACGCACAGCGTTGCTGCTTTTCTTTATTAGTGAAGTGTTCGTCATTCGATAATGACAATCTTACACACAGCGTTGCTGCTTTTCTTTATTAGTGAAGTGTTCGTCATTCGATAATGAAAATCTTCCACAAAAGTATTCGTAATCCAAACTATTCGTTAAACGAATGTCAACTTTGCATATATAATGGAACAATTCTGACAGCAAATCAGGTATGAAATAATTTATAAAGTTTATAAAGCACTGATAGTACTTACGTTAAATCTGGATGGTAAACCTCGACAGCCTAAAAGTTTAACCATAAAATGCAAGTCTTTTCCAATTAATTCATTTGGATTATCGACGAACATATCGTCATGTTCCGTATATTCTTTTCCGTGAGGAGTACAAGGAATGATTTCTATCTATAAGCAATGAAAATTACTATAAGTTTTGTGTTAAGAATTTTTCTTAAACATTAATATTGATTAACATAAATAAAAAGGGTTTTTCTGTCAAATGTATCTCGTCTATTGAAAAAGTTGCTACAAAATGTAATTCCAAGCAATGATTTCAAAATATCTTATTGGTTTGACAGCTTTTCTATACTTTGCAAAAATTGAATTGTATAAATCTATTTTAAGAAAATTGATTGATTCAATTATCTTCAAAAATAAAGATTCATTCTTTGAAATCTAGAATCCTGACGAATTTCATCGCCAACCCGAACAATCATGCCAGATCGCGAGGGGTAAAAAATAAGAAGAAAAAAAAAACTGAAGCATTATTCTGGCATAATTCATCGTGACTTTTATAAAAAGTACTATTTCGAAGGAAATATATTTTTCAAAAACTTAACAAGAATAAACATTATTTAAGAAACTGCCTAGAATACGTTGAAATATGCTTAAGTTCAAAACTTCCAATGGTTTAGCACCCTTTGTGTTGCTGAATTTGCATTAGAATTTATGCTCGAATGTTAAATTTCGTCATTCAAAAACACGAACAAGTAAGATTTTGAGTCTCACGTATTAAAATAAAATTATAAATATGAGATTGTCAAGATATTAATGTGGTGCCAGGCAGACGGCAGCCCACGTCATTCCCGCCGCGCCTCTAGCGGATCTAAGGAGAACCAGTTAGTTGACGTTCTGACATCCAGACGGGATGTTCGAAAACGACGCTTGCTCCAAAGACGAATTTGACGAAGGGAATGTGTGTGACTCTTCAACGATTATTACATTGTGTTGATTGTGTTTTGTAAATATTTAATCATCTCATTTATTAATCATCTAACTGTAAATCTAAATCATCATTAAATTTTTTCATTCAAAAAACTTGTCTTCAGTTGGCCATCCCTGACACCCACAATTCAGAAGTGGGATGAAACGCAAATATTTTTGACGATTGATGTAGACGAATGAACAAGGATATGACGCAATATAAATGAACTGAACTGATAATTGAAGAACTGTGACTTTGTAAAATAAAAAATTTGTGACGAAAAGCAACTGTGAAAGTGGACATTGTTGATTATTTACGAAACCGGATTATATATCATTTCTTCTGAAAGGGGTAAGTAGCATTCATTTTGTTAAAATGACTACTTTAAATGATATTCAAGAAATTAGCACTGCATTGAAGAATTGTAAAACAGAAAAAATAAAGATTTTGCATAAATTCCTTTTCGATTCTCTTGGCGATAGATCAAATCGAAAGAGAATACGAGAATTTATTGGATTTGATTTTCAAGTCGAAAGTGACGAATTTAAAAAAAAGTTAGAAAGTGTAGATGAGTTATTTTCGCTGAACGAACTCATTACGATATGTTATATTTTAAATATTTCATTTGATGGCTCAAAGCCGGAAGTATCAAAAAGAATTCTTTCTTTCTTGTGTAACCTTGAAGCGTTAGCCGAAACTTCGCGGGCAGATATCGATGAGTCAGACGTTGACGAAGAAACGGGTAATGATTTCGAAAAAGAAAATAAAAAAACCGATTCTTTCGAAGGTGAAAGTTCAAATAAAAGAGATTCTTCCATGCAGTGTGAAGCGCAATGTAATATGCAGTGTGATGCAAATAAGATTTATGATATGCAATTTGTTGATAAGTATAGAAGCTCAGTCGCTCAGAATACTGTTATAAATTATTCCGATATCGAAAGTGCCATTTCTAAATTTAATGCAGAATCGCATGAAAATATAGCTAATTGGTTAGATCATTTTGAAAACATTTCCCAATTGTTTAGTCTGTCAGACTTACAAAAGTTTATCTTTGCTAAAAGGTCGCTTGGCGGAACTGCTGCTCTTTTTGTAAGAACGGAACCACAAATTAATTCGTGGCAAAAATTGAAACAAGCGTTGATCGATGAGTTTTCTTTTGAGATAAATTCAGCTCACTTGCATGAACTCTTGAGTAAAAGAAAAATGAGGGATTCTGAATCCGCTCCAGAATACTTTTTAAAAATGAAAGAATTATGCAGTTCTGGTAAAATTGAAGATGCCGCTTTAATGCATTATGTGATTAAAGGTATCAATGATAGGCAAGAAAACAAAACAATTTTGTACGGATGTAAGAATTTATTTGAATTTAAAGAAAAACTTAAAGTTTATGAAGTAATAAAGAGTGATTACGCGAAAAGTAAAGCCGTTTTCGATAAAACCAAAGCAAGATATGATGCCAATCCTAGATTTAATTCTTTTGATAAATTAAAACCGAAACAAGTGCATGATGATAGATTCAACTCTAAAAACGAAAGTGCAAATAAAGTAAAATCAAGTGGTGGGTTTGAAAGAATGAAATATAATAATTTTGAAAGTCGCAAGAGTAAATTTTGTTTTAACTGTGGTGACCCAAATCATATCTCACGATTCTGTGTAGATAAGGATAAAGGATTTAAATGTTTTGAATGTGGAGCCTTCGGACATAAAGCTTCAGAATGTGATAAAACGAAGTCTAAACCAGAAGTAGCCACTTTGGACGTTAAATTCAAACCAAAGCTTGACAATAAAGTAACAGTTGAAGATATAAGCGCTAATTCACTTATCGATACTGGAAGTCAAGCGACGTTGCTTCGTAAATCAGTGTTTGATAAATTAAATATTTGTAAATTGTACCCATTGAATCTCTCTTTAAGTGGATTTGGTAAATGCAAAGTAAACCCATTAGGTTATTTTAAGGGTGACATTAAAATTGATGATTTCAAATGTAATGCAGATATATATGTTGTAGAAAATAATGTTATGTCTTATGATGTGATTGTTGGTATGAATGTATTAATGCAAGGTGAGACGGTAATTAATGAAAATAGAATTGTGATTAAAGAAAAATTTCAGCGTATAGAGGAAGTTGACTCATTATCCGTCCTACCAATTGATGTAGCCCCTAACGAAGTTGAACTAAACATTGGACCTGACGTTCCAAATATTTTTAAAGATAAGGTACAGCAATCAATTTTAAATTACGTACCGCACAAAACTAAAACAACAAATGTTGAATTGAACATTTTGGTAAAAAGTAATGAACCTATTTCCCATCAGCCTCGTAGATTACCATTTTCAGAGAAAAAAATTGTCCAAACTCAAGTAGCTGAATGGTTAGAACAAGGGATTGTAGAACCATGTTCTTCAGAATACAGTAGCCCAGTGGTAATCGTCCGAAAGAAAGATGGAACCCCTCGAGTTTGCATTGATTATAGGAAACTAAATAAAGTGGTTGTGAAGGATAGATTTCCCCTCCCATTAATCGAGGATATTTTAGACAGATTGCAAGGATCACGCGTCTTCAGTACTATTGATCTTAAGAATGCATTCTTCCATGTTGATGTAAACAAAGATGGTAGAAAATATACCTCTTTCGTTACCCATGAAGGCCAATATCAATTCCTTAAAGTCCCTTTTGGATTATGCAATTCTCCAGCCGTGTTTCAAAGATACATTAACACCATTTTTCGACCTTTAATTAATGATGGTATTGTTCTCCCATACTTGGATGACATCATCATTTTATCTTCCTCATTTGAAGAAGGAATTGAACGAGTCGAACGTGTTCTAAGCATTGCTAGTGAATATGGACTAGAGATCAACTTTAACAAATCTCATTTTTTGAAGAAGCACATTGAATTCTTGGGCCATGTCGTTGAAGATGGTAAAATCTTCCCCTCTACTCTAAAAACTAAAGCTGTCCTTAATTTTCCGGAACCAGCTAATCTAAAACAAATTCATAGTTTCTTAGGACTCACCGGATATTTCCGAAAGTTTATACCAAAATACTCCACTATTGCCAGACCATTAAGTGATCTCTTGAAGAAAGACCGAAAGTTTAAATTTGGTGAAGAAGAAAGAATCTCATTTAATCAATTAAAATTAATGTTAGCTGAAAAACCTGTATTAAGAATTTATAACCCTAATTACGAAACTGAATTGCACACTGACGCTAGCTTAGAGGGATACGGAGCTATTTTAATGCAAAAATCCCCTGATGATAAAAACTTCCATCCTACCTATTACATGAGTAAGAAAACAACAGATGCCGAGAAGAAATATTCTAGTTATGAACTTGAGGCTCTTGCTGTGATAGAGGCTGTAAAGAAATTTCGTGTTTACCTATTAGGAATTCCTTTCAAAATTGTAACAGACTGTTCCGCGCTCGAAAAAACTATGCAAAAAAAAGACTTGGTTACTCGCGTTGCACGTTGGGCTTTATTGCTGGAAGAATTCGATTACGTCATTGAGCATCGTTCTGGTACACGGATGACTCATGTTGATGCCCTAAGTAGATCTCCCATAGACATATTTTGTATCTCATTTGATAACATCTTACCGAAATTAAAATCAGCTCAAGATAATGACAATGAAGTAAAAGCAATAAAAGAATTATTAAGAATTTCTGCTTACGAAAACTATTGCGATCGAAACGGAATTTTGTATAAATTTGTTGAGGGTAAAGAATTAGTAGTTGTGCCTGACAGTATGCAAACCGAAATTATAAGAAATGCACATGAAAAAGGACATACTGGAGTTAAATACACCGAGAAACACCTTCAAGATTATTATTACATCCCCAAACTTAGACAAAAAGTAGAGAAGATCATATCCAACTGCATACATTGTATCCTGATAAATCAGAAAAGAGGAAAGAAGGAGGGTCTTCTGCACCCATTACAAAAAGAAGACACGCCGTTGCACACGTATCACATTGATCATCTTGGACCTTTGGAGAGTACGAATAAAAATTATAAATATGTTTTGGCAATCATCGACGCATTTACTAAATTTGTATGGATTTATCCTACAAAAAGCACAACATCAGCTGAAGTGATAGCAAAGTTGGAAATTCAAAAGGCTGTGTTTGGAAGCCCTTTCCAAATAATCTCTGATAGAGGTACAGCTTTTACCTCTGGTGATTTTGCCGATTATTGTGCCAAAGAAGAAATAAAACATCATGCAATTACAACTGGCCTGCCAAGAGCCAATGGACAGATTGAACGTATCAACCAGACCATCATATCAGTTCTTTCAAAATTATCCCTGGAAAATCCAAACAAGTGGTATAAGTTCACAAATGAACTACAGCAAACGATAAATTCCACCTATCAACGAAGTATCGACACCACACCTTTCGAATTGCTTTTTGGTACTAAGATGAATACTGGAGGCTTAGATAAGCTCAAAGAAATGGTCGAAGCTGAATTCCAAGCCAATTTTGAAGCTCAAAGAGAAGAACTAAGAAAGCATGCGAAGCAGCAAATCTTCAAGATTCAAGAAGAAAACCGGAAAACGTACAATTTAAGAAGACGTGAACCAAAACCCTACAGAGTTGGAGATCTTGTTGCCATCAAAAGAACTCAGTATGGACCAAACCTGAAACTTAAGCCGAAGTATTTTGGACCCTACAGTATCACTAGAGCAAAAGGAGGAAATACCTACGACGTTATCAAAGAGGGAAACCACGAAGGACCCAATTTTACGACAACATGTGCTGAATACTTGAAACCCTGGAACACCATGTTGGAACTCTAATATCATGAACTCTTTTTTCTTTTTCAGAACTTTGTAATCTTCGATTTCTGTTGTGTTTCTTTTTCTTTCTGTTTTGTTTGTATAATTGCAGTGTCGTCTGGAGGACCAGCCGAATCCAGGAAGGCCGAGAATGTGGTGCCAGGCAGACGGCAGCCCACGTCATTCCCGCCGCGCCTCTAGCGGATCTAAGGAGAACCAGTTAGTTGACGTTCTGACATCCAGACGGGATGTTCGAAAACGACGCTTGCTCCAAAGACGAATTTGACGAAGGGAATGTGTGTGACTCTTCAACGATTATTACATTGTGTTGATTGTGTTTTGTAAATATTTAATCATCTCATTTATTAATCATCTAACTGTAAATCTAAATCATCATTAAATTTTTTCATTCAAAAAACTTGTCTTCAGTTGGCCATCCCTGACACCCACATTAATAAAAGTCTATAGACCTAAAAAAATTTCTAAACTAATATGAAGTCGTCTGCTTACAATTCACGTATACTTTTGATTTTAATAGAATTTTTAGAGTGTTTTGTACAATATTGGCCAATGAAAAAGTCATCACCTATTACAATCTGATAAAAATTACTTGCTTTTCAACAGTATTATATTTATAATGCCAAATTCATATAAAAATGCAAATGGTGTGTTTTCATTGGTCACTACTGTAATTTATCAGAATTGATGCTTAAAATTTTTTGAATAGCAACATTAATCAATTAACAGAAATCGGTGGAGAAAACCATTTTATATGATCACGCAAGATTTCAGCTCATTCCTTCAAGTAGTTTCTCAATTTATAATGTATTGTATTTGCTGTAATGCAAATCACTTGAAGTTATCCCCCAAATTAAATAGGCAAATTACTTTTCTGATCTGACATTTGAAACAGACCATGGAAAATTATTTAATATAGAAAAAATTGCCACCAATTTCTTTGTTGTACATGGAATTATCAAAAGTACTGCGAAAACTTTTCTGGAAATTGCATTTTATAAGATATCACTATTTTGGCATTTTCATTCATATATTTTAACCTTCAAAAGGCAGAGCATAACTAAAAATGTATTTCATGAAATAATCTTCAAAGCTTCTTGGGAGAAAAATATCCAAATATCTTTTAACACTTTGAATCTGGAGAGGAGGGAAATGGGAATAATAATAATAATTAAATAATAATTACAATAGAAATAAGGATTTGGTATAAAAATATTATTTACATAAAAATAAATTCAATTTAAACTTTCGATTTAATTCCAGTAGTTTGGCACTGTAATTTTGGCAAATTACTACTATAAAACCTTGCAAATAAGAAGAGTATAAATGTATATAATTTTTAATTTTGAAATTTCGGAAATATTATAAACATTCGCGAAACGATTTGATTTCTCTTCTCTATGAGAAATTCTGAGAATTAAAACGTAGTTCTAATTATACTTAGATTTTAAACTTACGAACTACCAAAAGAAATTAACAGAATCCTTGCATATCTAAAAATAACGCTTTTCTTGTTTTAAAATAATACTGAAGTGAATGACTATTGATTAAATTATTTTTGTTATTGATGTAATTAGCACCACCAATATATCTTGATGAAAATTCTTTGTTTTTTAACGCTTTTATTGAATCAACTTTGTAAAGTTCGACTTGATCAAAGCGAAGTTTATAAAATTTCTGAAGACCCTAAAATTTCTCCGCAAAATTTCAAATTGAACTTGGAAATATTATGAATCAGTGGTATTTACAGATGCGTCTCCTGAACGGTTCAAAACTTATTTAAATTACAAAAATTCAAGGTTATGAAGAAATGCTAATGGAACTGGCTACAAACGAAAAAAAAAATCATCGCTTAAAATGTTAAACATCAATATGAATGGCAGTCCATCAAAAAATCTTAGAAACTCTCTGTTTCTTCTTGTTCTGTCTTCGAAATCATGTGCTCATTGCCCTCGAGAATGACAATTATCATATTTAACAATGCATTTTTTATGCAATAGGTTTTCACTAACTTATTTCAAGAAGGTTTCTTCGAGTGAAATAGCTTTAATATAATACTTTGATACCATGCCAAAAATAACCTACCACTTATACTGATATTATTTAATGATATAGTTTAAAATTTACTGAAATGTTTTACACCCAGAAAGAAAATAAAAATAATCTGCTAATCTGATTAATTTAATTATAAAGTTTCTTTGAAACATTAATTGATTCATTTTCTTTGAACATTTCTCTCAATGAAAAATTTGAAAATAACAGATTTTTTTTCTTTTCAATTTTATCTCTTTAAACAGACTCCGGTTCATAATAAATTGGATAAAATGTAAAAATCTCTTTAAATCACAACAAAATTTAAATTTTTGAAGAAATTTTCAGTAGGGTAAATATTCTTCAAGCATTAAGAAGTAAGCCGTGGTATAAAATCAATCACATTACATACCAGTGGCTCCTCAAGTTCCACTTAAACGAGTTTACGGCTATACTGACATTGAAGATTTTGAAGTTAGTGCATATTTCAATATATAGACGACTCCTGAAGAAACTGCCGTATAAACTTTTAGAGGATCATTTTCTTTTCATATGGTACCTTTTGCTTAAATATACAATGAATGATACCAAAATAATGTTTACTAGTTTAATTTTTTCCCTACGGCCATACCAATTATGATTAGTGAATTGTAAACCAAATACACGAAACTATACCGGCTTGAAAAATTAAACAGACTATTTGATTTTTTTGATATCGTGCGCTAATAAATAATTCTTATTATATTGTTTTTATTATAAAATTTCTTTGATATAAACCATGCGTCGTCTTCTGAATTTATTGAACGATTAACTATGACCGAACCTCTGCAGAAAACAGCACAATTTAAATTAAAAGAGTTCACCTTTGTCTAAGACCGCTCGATTGCATTCTTTCGCATCGGCAAGCTACGCTGGGGTGGCTTCGCGTGCCTTGCCGAAGCGTATGTACAGAATTCTAGATTAGTATCAATTTGTAAAAAAAGGAGCTCTGTATACATACATTCATGATACCAACTTCTGTCCCTTTGTAATCCACTATTTCAAGTTGTTCTTTCAGCTCTACCTAAATAAAAACGATTTTGAATAGACTCAAAATAAGCTGATATAGACACTTATTTCTTCGTTTCGTAATTCAATAACAATAGATAAGAATTACCATGTATGCCAATGGTTGCAAAAATACTTGAACATTTCCGATTTGCACTTCTGTATCCAAATCTTCAATGAAAGGATCACGGTCCTACATTTAAAAAAAAGATATTTTTTAAAGATAACAAGAGACGAATTAACCTTCTTATCAATGAAATTTGAAAGGAAAAGTTTTAAAACCATATTAGGGTGCATTTTTAGAACACAATAATAGCCTTCTGAGGTGCAAGATAAAATAACATCCAGTTGTTTAGTTAATATGATCGCAAAGAGATATTTAGCTTCTATTTATAGAATTTTCCTGATCAATTAGGAAGTCAAAATATAGAAACAAGATTGCTGTTCGATAATTTGCACTGCACTGTTGTGGAAAGGTATTTCCTGGTGCTATTTTTAGATGAAATAACAAGATGCAACTGCATGAATCTCAATTCAAAATTCTTGAAACATGAATTTCTCAAAGTTTTTTGATCATTTGGATTATACAATGATAAAGACAAATGCCAGGCGCTTCCCGATTTCGCGAAAATTTTGCTTATTAAATTTATTAAACTTTTCAAAAGCAAATCAACTTGTTGAAAGCAAAAAGTTAAGTCATAGTCAGTGACAACCTCGCTGGATATCTGCGGTGTATCCAGCAAGTAATAAAATATTTGAATAAAATTTAGTTTTAAGCGCTTATAATAGATATACTGTTTAATGAAATCTTAAATTTAAAATGGAAGTTGCTTAACATCATGAACCTCTTTCTATAGACGCGCAGAAATACGGATGACGTCATCTAATGTGATAAAATCACTTATTGCTATCTACGTACTGTCAACTTAAGATATCACTCACAGTAGTTTTTCAGCGATGATATATTCTTGATATTTGACTGCATAACACATTCAACCACATAATTGGCTCTTTAAGAATGACAAAGTTTTAAATAAGATACATATCTCTAAAAGGGTTGTCAAAATTAGAGGTTTCTGTAAGGCGACATAATGGCATGAGATTCGAAAATTAAGACCATTCACCCAAGATTTATTTTTGTAAGAAAATCAGTACAAAAATTGATGATATGTGGTAATAACACCAGTAAAACGTGAAAATCAAAAACTGAAACTTTGCCTCTGCGCAACGTATGCAGATGACGAGCCAGGTAGAAGAGGACAAAAGCTAATCAAGTAAGTGTTCCCAGTCCGTTGATGGACTAAGCTGGCATTGAGAGGCTATGTTAGTCAAATTTTTCTGACAGAATAGCGAAACTCCACTGCTGCAATGAGAGTATTCCGTCGGCAGAAGAACTTACGCTGAGGACTAATGACACTGCAAGCCCTACGTAAAACGATGGCAGAAAATAATATTTAAAAAACGGGCAGTTTGGAATTTCACCTTGTAGAGGGCGAAACCCTATGAACTCTGCATACAGGAAGGATTTGGATACATCAGTCGTTGAAACAGTTAGCAAATCACCACATAGCATTGTGGATGTATAAGTTGTACCTCCTGCTGTTGATATGTTTATTCTACAGTCTAGCAAATGATACGACGAATTCTTGGTTATTATCCATACAAATTCATAATCTTCACCAGCTGTGTGGCAGAGATGTGGCGGTTCGGGAAACATTTGAACTGCATTTCTTTCTTCAAATGACAGTTGATACAGCAACGTCGCCACGTCTAGGACACGAATCCCTATATTCATCGTGGCGTTCAACAGATATTATGGCGAACTTTCACCGACTCTTGGGAGATCAGCCATTATTTACCAATTTCTTGTCGCTCTCGCTTACCTGATCTTACCTCTTGCGACTTCTCGCTAAAGGGAATTTCAAAAGATCAGGTTTAACGAAAACAACCCACAAACCTGTCACATGTAAAAGACAACACTCGTTGGGACATTCAAAATTGAATTGCTACATTCATTTGTAAAATATACTGTTTTCAGATTGGAAAGTTTTGCGGAAAACCATTATAGGCATATAGAACGTTTGGTGAAAGTTTTACTGTTCTACAGCTCCACCTGCCGGCAAATTTGTGTTCTAATCTTTTTTAATAAATCTAGATCTGAAGTGTCCGTCGTCTAAATCCCATGTCATTATGACCTCTTACGCCTAAGTCGAAGAAGTCTAATTTCGACAACGCTGCATGTTTTTTTTAAGAATTCACAACATTAATACATCACAATAATCATATAATTTATTTTAGCTAAGTTAGACAAGCCATCTTAACCAGAGTCATAATCTCATATCTACAGATCAACATTTCATTAATCTCTATAGAAAAAGTTTTTTTTTAATTTAAGTTGTATAAGAAATTTTGCATTTTATAGATCAACGAAGCAAAATTTATTTACTTCATCAACGTCCCACTCCTCACCAGCTTCATAATTCTGATACATTTCTTTCATCACATACATTCTGTTCAAGAATTTTTCTTTGGGCCATGTGAATTCTACTCCAGTTTCCAAGTTGCGCATTTTCACGTACACCTGTGAGTAGGAGAAACTGAATGAGTTCATCATAATACATATTTGATAGTAAAATAAATTTTAGAAAAACACTTGTGAGTAGAGAAAACGGAGAAACTGAATGAATTCATCATAACACATATTTAGTAGTGACAGAAGTTTCAATATTACTTTGCTTCTGCTTATTATTCAGAACTTCAAATGGGCATACCTTAAGCTTACATATACTGCATTTAGGATGCATTTAACCGTCGGGTAAAGTACAACTCGCGTCTCAATACAATTTTATGAATTTTAAATCAGGCCTTTTATGATAATGTACCATAAACGATCTCAAAATAGAACTCGGTGGTTGGGTTTTTTTTTCTTTCGCGACTTTATTGACTGTATAAGAATTTAAGTCTTTTCTTTTAAGGTATTAATTATAATATTAAAAATATTCAAGCAAAAATGTTCCAATTTCTAGCATTTACTTCCCGATGTAATGATTTTATTTTCTCTTTATAAATATATAAATGGTAAATTATTTTTTAAGCGCAATTACATCATTTCCTATTTTAGCTCGTTTCTAATCAATTTTCATCATTCCTGATATCTTTGCGAAAACGTAGAATTCGAAAATTGCTAAAATTCTCCACAGAGTCTGTAATTTGTATCTCCACTCTTTTTCATCTTTTAAAGCTATTTGGATTGCCTGAACCGTTAGCGACATAGGCATATACTGTTATTACTCACCACGAATATCTCTTTTTCCTGTTCTTCGATTACGTATTTCTCATATCTCTAACGTTTTCATGAGATATTTATTTTGGATGAACTTTTATCTCACAGATATGTCACAGTTTCTTCCGATTTCAGTATGCATCATTATGTCAGTGCTCTTACCTCTGTTTTTCCTGATGTCTTTCCCAACCACTGGGGGGAAAGAAGCATTATTTCAAATTTCACCTTTTTATCCAACTCTTCACTTATAGCATTCGCTTCCTCAACTCCGGGCAAAACTTCGATAAGATCTTTGTTCAGCAGGGCTGTGTCTGTTACGGGGGAAAAAATATGAGGTTTATTTCAAATTTTGCTAAATCTAAATTTCTGGATACACCAACAAGGAAACGAATTTCATTTCAGTTGTCATGTTTATGCTCAATCTTAACTCTGGACTGTTATTACCTTTAACTTATTTAGATGCGGCGAAATATAGATTTAGGGCTTTATTTTGATTCTCATAACACAACTCTTCTCCCTGTCTTTAACAGAGGTTCTTGGCTTTGACACTGAACCAAAACTTTATAGTCAAGAAAGGGTATCTTAGCAGTAATTTAATGCTAAACATCTTCTAGGAAAATCTGAAAAATTGGATTTAAAATTAAAGACATTCATTCATCAATATCCATTATCCAAAAGGTATAAAAAAACTTGGAGATCTTCGGATAAAAAGACAAAACGTGATTGTTTGTAATCTACGACTAAACGGAAAAAGTTCCGGATCATGAGTATTCATTCACCTCTTCACAGTAATAAAAAGTCTTAGTTTTGAATTTTTTTCTTTTAATGCTCCCGTCCTATGGTTGTTTTCACTTTTCGATAATCCCATTGTATCAGCAGTGTTCAACCCATTTTTTGCTGGACATATTACGAATGTCTTGCCAAAAAAGTATTCTGCAAAAAATGATTAAATTTCCTAGAATTTATTAATTTTGACACTATTTTTCATTATAATTTTAAAAAACTATTGCGAGAACCATCGATCGCCAAATTTGTATTCTAAATACCAAAGACAAGATTTGTTGTTTCTATTATGAAGCCTTTGATATACAAAAATTGTTCTTTTCACCTTGTGTCTGTCTATGATCTCATCATCAACTGATGTGTAGAGCGTTCTTCACGAGGAAAACTCCATAAAGCAAAGATTGCTTACAAAGAACTAAACAGCTATCCGGAAAGATTTATTCTGATAATAAAAAACTGATAAGAAGTATTTGTTTTTAAGAAAAAATTCTTTAAACTTTCATGCTCCAGAATAATTCGTTTCTCATATGGATGAACAGTTATTCTGGAGAAATTAGCAGTTAATCCAAACTTATAGCGCTGACTCGATATATGTCCTAGATAGCACGTGTGATACATGCACTTAAACCTTGTTTACACTGGGACAATCGCTGGCCACAATAAAACACCAAAATCTTGTCACTAGTCAACAAACAATCTGACATCAAGGGCATATGCTTCCGCAGAAAGGGGGAAAAGGGGACAGCGGCAAGTGTTTGTCAAATCTACATTCCCAATGTCCATAGTCCTTATTTGTATATACATGCGAGTGTTCTTATTATCAGATTCTGAAATGGTGGCAATATTTTGTTGTTATATTGTGGGTAGAGACTGTTCCAGTGTGAACGCAGCATTATTGTCAGATGGCTCTCAAATGACGGCGAGTGGGTTCAAAGGCGTCATCTTTGTGAAACAAATTGCATTAATAAAATCAGAAAAAACTTTTATACATATAATTATTACAGAAATGGTTATGAACTGAAGAAATTAAAACTATATAGCAGCGATCACGAATTTGATTTAAAAAACACTTTTTCATACCTAGTGATTCATCGTCATCAACAGATATTCCAGCTTTCGAAGCAATTTCTTCTTGAGCCATTTCGTATGTAACGTCGGGGTATTTTTTTCCAGTCTTTTTCATTTGATCTGGGTGAATAAATACATACAATTGGGTCGTACCAAACAGAATTCTGAAAAAAAGAAGGGAAAATTAAGGATGACCTTTTCTAATACTTTGTTTCTGCTATTTCAAAGGTTTATTGAATCTATGCGTAATGCAGAATTTGTCTTATAGTAATTTAAATTTTTACATTCGTTGTGCGAATTTAGTTATACCCTTTGAACGTCGACTTTGCTGGCATTCATCGGAACTTCCAGTAGCTTGACCATAACCATGACCCACATCCACCGACTCTCCCATTGGGTTTAGAGTCTACAACAGGGTGGCTACAGAAACTGTGAAAAAAATTTCCCTGACTTACGGCAATTAATTATATTAGTTTCCTGGCTTTCTCCCTACTCAGAATCACTGTATATGTGCAATATACATTATTAAAAACACTTTTACCAGTTATTTAATATGAAATAAATATATATTTTTATGAAATTTAATTTTAAAAAAAAGGAATGAACATCCTAAGAAAATATATTAAAACAGTATATCACATTTCTTATATGAAAAAAATTGGAAATTTTAACAAAATACTTTGCTTCTAAAACTGAATAAGAATTCTAAGAAACATTGAAACTACTCTTTGCAACACAAGTTAAATTATGTTAACAGTAAAGGTTATTATGATCTTTGCTCAAAACTTCAAAACAGTTCAATAACTAATTAGTGCTCTTTGCATGAGTACCGGAATAACATGTTGCAGCATAAATATAAAAATAGTATAATTATACATTCCTAATAATATATATTTTAGCAAAGATTTAAACAAGAGAAACTGCCAAAATATTACTACAAATCTTTATTCTTTAACAAAGCATAAGAAATTAATTGCTCTAATCAAAAATTTAATACTTTTATAAATGAATATAAGTTTTTTTAATTCCATTTATTATTACAAATAATGCTAGACATAAGATACTAATTTATAGATAATAACTCAAGTAACAAATAACTATTGCTTGCCTATTACACTTAAAATGCAAAAAATTACAAATAATAATCAATTATTAATTTCAAAATTGAAATATGAATTATTAAAATAGTAATAAAAAACACTTGGTTTAAAACAATCAGTCCTGCTTTAAGTGAATTAAAAAGTTTTAAAGCTTCTTTTGCAAAAGTGTGAGGCTTGCAATTTCTTCCTCAACTCTTAAACTATCTTTTTGAGCTGCCTCAAGAATTTTTAATTTTTTGGCTTTTAATTCTTTAAGCTGGTTCTCTGCTTCCCTTTTTCTTTTCAAATTTTCTCTTAATTCCTTTTCTTCCTTTCGTTTCTTCTCTTTATACTCTTCATAATTGCCTCGTGAATTCCTCACACTTAAAATCAATTGCTTTGACACTTCAAAATTATTTATTCCACCATTTGCTTGAATGCTGTCATAAACAATTCTTCTTGCAATGAGTGTTTGCTCTTTCATATTCTCCCATAGACACTCTTTATTGATCGAAAATCCTCTCTCAGCATTACTGTTGCCATGGGAAAGTATCATTATCATCTTTAACAATGATATAGTATCATTGCAAGGTTTTGGGTAAGTTGAGAGCAGGTCGAACCAAAATTTATCAACTCTCTCTGTTCTTTTGTACATCTTTAATTTTGACACATTTTTTGATTCGGCACATACTTCTTTTAGCTGGTTTTTTGCTTTATCTGCAGAAATTGGAGTCATCCAATTGTTCTCACATAAGATGAGCAGCAATTTTGTCAGTCTTTGATCAAATAATGTTTCACTCAAAGTTACCATTGGGTTGAAACAAGAAACTGATCTTGTCAGAATGTAGATCAACGGGGATCGCTCTAGTAATTTTCTAACACATCCAATTAGAAATTTTCTCGCATCTTTAAAAAACGTGTTTAGCTTCCTTCAGATGCTTTGGCTTTCTTAATATGACACAAAGCGGAAATCCCTACATCAATTTTTTTGGATGGAAGAAAACTCGCTACATTCTCAAAGTCCACATTCAAAATATTCCCCTCTTTTAATGCATCTCTTAATACAAACCTTTTCAAGAGTCGCGATACCAGATTCGTTAGATCAAAAAGAAATGGGATGAGGGGCACATCAGTTTGATATTCAGTTAAGAAACTTTCAAATTCATTTGCAATGGACTGAAAAAATGCCATTTTTGCTTGTAAAAGGGGGTCACTATTATATTCTTTAATAGTGACATAGCTCTTGCTAGTAGGAGCGTTTTTATCTTTTTCCACCTGTTCAATAAAAACTTTTATATGCTGGAGGATGTTCAAACATCGTTCAGCCACCTGTGAATTTTCCAACCATCTGATGGCACAAAATTTTTCGGGAAATTCTTTTGAGTTAGTGTATAACGTATAGAGAGCTCTTCTGGCTGGAGAATTTTTAAACACATAATATAGAGCTCTCATGAAATCAAAGATTTTCCAGTTGGTGCATTTTGCTCCAGTTTTGAAAGCCAGATTCTTAGAATGCAATCCGCAAGAGCCCATGTTGAGGATTTCTGGATCTTCAGGACCTTCTTTAATGCATGATGTCAGTTCTTTAAAGAATTTGAAGTTAGCATTGGGGCCGTCCATTGATACCTGGAAAAGTTTTTTCAAGTTCAAAGGTTTAGTTGCTTCTTTAAATGCCGCAAGTAAATCTTCAGATCAGCTACGACCAAGAAAAGCCGAATTCAGATATCGTGTTTTAACTTCGTTAGTAGCCAAACACCAAAATCTGACATTCAAGTCCATTTGTTGCATTTGAGAAATTTTATTCAGGGATTTGTCAAATCCAATCACAAGGTGCTCACATAAAAGCAATTCTTTCATAAAATTTTCTTTAAAGAAAGGAGCTATCCCAAATATTAGGAAATACGCCATTTTATCCCTTCCTAACTGGATACCTTTTGCGATTTCGCTATCCTTGAACATTTGAGAAAATAATTTTGCGTCTTTCTCAGCTGATCTTAATGATCGGTGTGTGGCAATTGCCTGCAGGCACCATAAAATTTCTGACTTACAAATATTTTCTTTTAAAAGATATTTTTTAATTCCTGAAGAAGGAACAACTGCAGGACTGGATGGTGGAATATGATTATCCTGTATTCCTCCAGATTCTGGTAGAATGCTTGTATTTGGATTAGCAGCATGCTGACTTGGAAAAAATTTTAGAACTTTTGGAAGCACTTCCTTCCTTCCCTTTATGCCCAATGGTACCTTGATGGCTGGTGATAGCTCTCCGCCCCATATTGCTTAAATTAAGCTTTCCGTTGCACAAACAACAATAAGCTGAATATCTATCATTAGGCACTTCTTGCACCCAACTGAAATCTTTTATCCACATACTGTTGAAGGAACACTTCTTTGCCATCTTTCATTACAGGATAATTCACCTGTATAAATACCATACAAAACGAAAGCGAATGTAAAAAATTCTTTTTCGTATTCGCTTTCGTTCTCTGCTGCCTGAACTAAATGGCGATGCCGAGAAATTGAAATATGCGCTCGATAGAAAAAATTAAAAAAAAAAAATCTGAATAGTCAGAATTAAATCTGGAAGCAAAATTTAATTGGAGGAAACTGATTTAACCTCGAGTGACGCTTGAGCCTTGAATCCAAAGGTAGCATATATCATGAAATACGTTACTCATAACGTTCCAAAAGTAATAAACATTGATAAGAGATGAGCGAATGAAAAGTAATAAATAAAAAGAGAGTGAAACCCGATCTTTCCGAAAGTTTCGTAAAGGTTACTGTTAGCCACATTCATCAGCTTATCGCTCTTATCGTAATGAAATTCCACAAAGTCGCCATACTCTTAAAAGAAAGCTGTCCTGGGTTGCTGTTGCTATGATCGTTTAGGCGACATTAAGGTTTCGGATATAGAGAAAGGATAGTGCGAAATCGCTGATCGCGCGCATGCTTGGCGCGAAATGCCTTCGTCGGCAATTTTCCCTGATTTTTAGATATTTTTACGATTTTCCCTGACTTTTCCCTGATTTTTCCAGATCGATAAAATTCCCTGACTTTTCCCTGATATCCCTGATTTCCCGGTTCTGTCGCCACCCTGTACAATGATGGACGGGGATTCCAGTAGCTTGACGATGATCCACGTCCACCGACTCACCCATTGGGTTTAGAGTCTACAAGGATGGACGTGGATTCCAGCAGCTTGACCATGACCATGACCCACATCCACCGACTCACCCATTGGGTTTAGAGTCTACAAGGATGGACAGGGATTCCAGTAGCTTGA
>BGPR01000001.1:9215001-9282622 GCA_013235015.1 Araneus ventricosus
ATTGGGTTTAGAGTCTACAAGGATGGACAGGGATTCCAGTAGCTTGAAATTCGTATGTCAGTAAGGATAAGTCAAATTACTTACTATATACCTCTTTTAAAGCTGTTTCGCTTATTTTATTTCATTAGAAGCACTGCTTTATACTTTTCATTGATTTATTTTTGAGTCATTTGACTCATCGACCCATCCTACCAAAACCTGACGAAGACTCCTATTGTCTGACAACGTGTTGTAAGTATTTATGAAAGATCATCAATGAAACTGTATAAGAACACAAATATAAGATTAATAACTATCCTATTTTAATTTTTAAACAATCGACAGTAAAGCAGAAAAAAGTGTCATTAGTGCAATGTCTTGGTGTAGAATATTGCTTTCTAAAGCAAAGAGAAAAGAGCAAATGAATTAATTGTTGAATAATTTTACTTTCATGAATACAAATCGTTATTATCAATGACAGATGCCTGTATTAAGATGATACAAAAGTTAAAAAATGATGTATTAAGGTATCCGACTAGTTTGAAAAAGCGATTATCGAAGGAAAATTCAAAAAATTTTATGATCTAAAAATAAAGCCACAACTTTTAAGATTCTAAAAGAGTCTTTGTTTTTATTCTTATTCCTTGAATATTTAATTCCTTGATATTTATTTCAATTAATGTGTTATTATATTTTTTAAATGCGTTTTCTGAAAAATGAAAATTTCACTAAAATTGGTCCACGAAAAACGTGATATCTCCAAAACAATTCATTAAAATTCATTGAAATTTGGTACAAATGTGTCAAAAACCTTTGAGGGTGTAATAGACATTGACTCTACAGGGCAGCCCCGCTTTTGAGATCTTGCGATATCTTTTCGCAGTTTGAATGGCTGCCCGTAGGATAAGAGATCAACCAACCCCCCAGGGCCACCGAGGCCCCGCATCGGCGACCTACACCCGAGCAACTTTATTTTTATTTTACTAAAATGATACATATTAAAAACAACAGAATTGGACAGCAGATTTTATGATAGCTATATTTAGTCATATTTTACAGTCACTTTCAGTTCGAAACATAGGATGATTTTTGCGAAAAATCAATGACGCCAGCTTTGAATGTTCATGAAATATTTATTTATCAAAATAAATGTTATCTTGCGGTCTATTACATTCTAGATAGTTTGAGAAGTAAGCATGCGAAATTAAAATTAAATATGTCCCATATTTTTTGAAGTATGCTGTTTTTCTTAACATTGGAATTTTTATTAAAATTCTTGAAAAAATTTTTATTTTCAAAAACTACTGATGATATATGAATTTTTATTTCTAATTGTGACTATTTAAGGCCTATTGTTACAAACATGGAAAGTCGCTTCCCAGCAATGTGAGTCTTATGGTTGGGTAGAGAGTTTTACAGGGGTAAATAT
Source organism: Araneus ventricosus (assembly GCA_013235015.1). Classification (NCBI taxonomy): domain Eukaryota; kingdom Metazoa; phylum Arthropoda; class Arachnida; order Araneae; family Araneidae; genus Araneus; species Araneus ventricosus. The sequence goes on from BGPR01000001.1 coordinate 9,216,410, forward strand.
GGGATACTGGCTGCAGCCGGGTCTGGACCCCTGACCTTGGCGACAAACTTGGAGACTTGGCGACAAATTTGTCGACGAAATATGGGATCTCAAAGGTGCTGGAATCTGCTCGATATCTCTATTAGGAGAGGAGATACGCTTGAATGTACTAGATGATTCCCTGTGACGTCACGGGTTACCGGGGGAGACTATATAAGGAGAGCTCTTGGATGACGGAGGGAATGTTGATCGACTTTGCACGTTGTTCTTCGACTGGGATCGCCTCGGAGCGCGAACGTCTTTGGAGTTCTATCAGCTGTGCGAGCTAGTAAGCTGTTAGACGCCGAGCGGTAGTAGTGTTGATCCATTGGGAACGACTTTAGAGTTTCGTCTGCAGTGCGAGCTAGGAAGCTGGTGAGCTGAGCGCTATTGAAAGTGCTGTTATTGTCGTTATTAGTTATTTGCTGACTGTGTTGCTAAATATCGAAGTGCTGAACTGTTATTGCCTGTGAATTGTTGTCTGTTTGCATTGCTAATCTGTGCAAGAACTATTGTTTCCTGTACCTGTGCTACGTGTTTTCCTGCATATTTGTGAATAAACCTTCATTCTCCATTATCCTGCGTGTTGGACTGTTTACACCATACACCCACAGAAAGACTTTTGTAACACTATTTTTATTATTTAGCTCTGTAAGTCTTTTTTGTGCATGCTTTTTTTAAATTTTTTCTCCAAACCTAGTCGGATACCTTAAGGACCACCTCTAACTCTCCGTGGCGATAGAAGATTTTTCTCGTGTTAAACTGAGTTTTTCTGCATTTGTTATTTTATTTTGATCCGTGTGTTGTTATAGTACGCTTCATTTCGACGTCAACCTCGTGCATTTTCCTCCCGCAATGAGTATCAAATGATCTTTACCTGTCACAATGAGACAGAAGAGCACGAGCAGTGAGAGGTTCTCCATTCAAAAGAATTCTACATTCACTCTGACATTTCTCCAAAGTCACTCCACCATGCTCTAAGTAGTTGACGGCAGCATGCCTTTCTTGGATACTAAAAAAAACAGAGAGAGAAAAGATTAAGTTCGTTCAAACACGCGTGTGGAGGAGTAAGGTTCATCAAAAACTCTTTAGATATAAACTGCTCATAGCTTCTGTTAATATTTAGAGCAGAACAGAACACCACTTCATGCCCCTGCGACTATAACCTTTTGGTTATTTAAACAGTGTGGCGGACATGAAGTAGAAAACACATCGGAAGACGCTCCTTAACTGTCTTTCAAATAATTGAGAAGGCAGAAGGATGGAAAAGGTTGCAAAAATACAACTCTAAAAATCTGGGATAATACGCAAGAAACAAAGGGGAGTATCATATAAAACCATATACAAACAAAAACTGTAAAAAGGAAAGAAATCTGTGTATGAAGTGTACAATATCAACAAACAAGAGAAAAAAACTAATCAAATAAAGTCCACAAAAACAAACTAAAATGCGAGTGTTAAAGCGCATGTGTGTCTGTTCTGTTGATTTTTCTTTTCTCCATGAAGTGGAAGTTCTTCTGTGTGGAAGCGGATAATAGTTCAGGTGCGCTGTCACTTCGACGAAGAGGGCACAAAAAATTCCCCATGTCGGCTTGCAGGTAATGGAAAAGGCTTGAAGTGAAAGATGATCGTGGATTTATTCGAAGAAGCTCTTAAAAATCATTAAGATGGTGCAGCAATCGTTGGATTTTAAGTCAGTAGCCTTTGTTGGAAGCGACGTTGCGGAACCAGATTAGCTCATGTTGCTGTGCCGGTTTAGTCATTTGGAAGCCTGCAGTCAGAATGCACTCTGTCGCATAATGCAAAGGAGTGCCGTTTGTGTTTCCACATGGGCAATTTGCTGTCCAGGCAAGGTTAAACCTTTTCAAGTACGAGGGAAATGGGCCGTGTCCTGTAAAAAACAGAATTTCTTCCCTTTTCCAGTAGCATGGTTGAGTCGAGACTCATGGCAGGATGTTAAATGTGAACCTCCCCGTATCTTCATCTTCCCAGTCTGACTACCAGTCCTCCATCATTTTTTTTCTTGAAGATTGATTTCAGGAAGGAAATCGGAGCCTTAACAGAAGCAGTGCTTCATTCAAACATACCGCCTGAACGGAAGACACCTCTTAGGAGATAGATACCTCAGTATTTTACGAACAAGAAAATAAACCATGGGTGGCTTTTCAGAATATTCTTAACAAACGGCCTACCCAAAAGATGTCAATAAGATGAATACGCCCATTGTGACACACAGCGGAAGTTTTCAGTTTTAATATTGCAAACTCAATTCAGGAGAACTCTAATGCAGAGCATGAATGATCGGGTTTCATTTAAAAAAAGGAAGAAGTCAGAAGAAATTTAGACTAAAATTTAGAATTCGGATGGATCTAATATTCAGTAAAAAAATCCACAAATTATCTTCCAATGTCATGTATAATTTTATATATGTGAGAAATAAAACATTCTCTGAAAACAATCCTTCGTACGGCCTTTCCAATTTGTATAAATTAATATAAGACGGGACCTTCCATTAGGGAAATGAAGCATCCTGTACTTTTCTTTAGTACAGAACGGCTTGTCACTCGAAAAGTGTATTTTAAAGTAAATAAATGTCTTCAATTAGATGGTTTTTGAAAATTGAATAATGCTCTTTCTTTGAAGTGACTGAAATCGACGAAGTGTAAAAAGCTTACCTTGGCCCAAGAAGTTGTATATCAGCTTGATCTGTTTTACCAACGATGTTTTCTCCAAACTTTAGCAAATGAACAATTTTGCCGGATAGCATAGGATCAAAATTGAGGTTTGTGAAATGAGGTCTGACTTTCTTCTCTTTGTCTATTTTAGCTATATCCCATTCCTGCAAATGAAATTCGTCATTCTTATTAAATCAACTGGAAAACTAAACAAATTTAAAAACGAGATAATAAATAAAAAAAATAATTTTGATTTCTGAATTTACATAGAAAGCGTGAATTTTTTAAAGAAATTAATTCAAAAAAATTATCGCTTACCTTTTACAAAAAACATGTTGCCCACAACAATGACATGGCAAATCTACTCCTGTAACCGTCACCATTTACCAAAAGCTACATTTCATATAAAACGCCACTTTTTCGATAAAAAAATTCAGCGTATATGTTAGCGGTGAAACTTGAAGGCTATCGGGCCTTCAGCTATCAAATTTTATTCAAAAATACTTAATAGAATGGCTAAATGCACTTTGAACGTATTTTTTTTTAATTTATATTGGTTTCCTTTGTGAAAAAACTTTCACGAAAGACAATACTCATACTGAAATTGATAACTTACCTATTGAAAAGCAATTTGGTTCTAAATTCTAAAGAAAAGGGAAATTACTCACAAATCCTTTTTGTTGCCTGGCTAGTTTCAATTTATCATCGTACGATTGTTTAATCTGCATCAAATCTCGATCATTTTCAGCCATTGCAGCATACATTTCTTCTTCCCATTTTTTTCGTAATTTTATTATCTCTAAAATGAAGCGAATAACAATAAACATTTGAAAGTTTCCATTCAAAACTCTTATAAAACTGATTGCAAAAATGCTGGAAATATCAAAAAAGACAGAAAAAATAATTTCATTAGTTTTGTCCTTTTCTCAGTTTTAATTCTTTACTTAATAAAAGTAAAATGAAAAGTATGAAAGTTTATTTTACATACTTCAATACTTATTTTATGCCTGTTTGACTTAAGTAGTTATTGTACTTCAAGCACCATTTGAGAGTCATTAGAACACAGAGCCATCTGCGAATTTAGAAGCATTTACAGAACAAAATTCAAATAAATTCTTATAATTTCATAAATTTAATTTTAAGCTATTTTATATAAAAATTAATTATTGTTTTGGTATATAAAATTTAAGAACTTTTTCATTCGAAAATAAAAATTTTAAAAATGCCCTTTCTTCTAGTTTCAGTTTTATGTTAGATGAACTGACGCATCAGAGCTTCTTACACTTTCCCTTCGACATTTCGGGAAGCAAAAATTTTCACAAACTTACCTATGACTGAAAAATTGAAAATTAAATTAGAAAATGAATTAATGACTAATAAAAATTCAATTTCAAACAATTATTCATGAAGATTTCATGAAGAGTCTTCAGTAAGTATAATTGCATTGAATTTAACTATCATATTATTGCATTGGATTTGGAAGAAGCCCTTGGGAATATTGCTCTGCCTCACTTGAGGTTTAAGACCAAATGAAACATAATGGACAAACTAAATAATAATTTTCAACAACATCAAAGCTATTTCTGACGAAAGACTACCTTCATCAGACATCCCGGGTTGCATCGGGACATCAATTGCTCCTTTGTCCAGCATGCGTTTCAGACGTTCGTTTTCCTGCCGCAATTCCTTGATGAGTTTTTCAGTAGGGTCTTCATTGACGATGGCAACCGTTTTGATTTGTTTTGCTCGGTCAGCTGTAAAGGAAATGGAACTGGAGAATATTAAAAGTGATGACAAAGGAGGATGGAAATAAATGATAAAAACCGAGAGGCATTATAGTCTAAGCAACAACTGTATTTTAAATTGAGAGTTTTGTGTAACATCGGAGACATTCCTTCCTCCTCAATATTACTATCAAGTGCTTTAATATTTCACTCCCAATATTGAAATGTGTGCTTAAAAAACTTTGTATTGAGGTATACGACTATGTCTAAAGTTTATTCTGCCTTTTCTAATCTACCTGCATTTTATTCAAAAGAATATGAATGATTCAGTTTGCTAAAACATTGCACACACAGATTTCTATGAAGATACATGATTCATTTCAATCTTAACAGTGATTGATCTACTATCAATAATTTCTAGGAAGCTTGTTTTGACATAGTGACATAGAACGTGTTGTCAGGTTCCGAGAATTCTTTGTAAAAAGAAACTAGCAGGAAGGCTGTCAGTCTGAAAAAACTGGTTGGGTTTTTTTCCAGATGAAATTACAAATTAGCTTCCAAAGAGCAATTCAAACGTTTTTGGGTATGAAATTATTTAGGCTTCCAATTAACAAACTTTAATTTTTATGAAGAACGCTTCTGGGTAATTTAGTTAAGTGCTTGGACAATGATTTAAAGCGAAAAACCAGGTCTTGTCACAAATTATTAAAAAATTTCAGATGTGAAAGCTCAGTCAAAAATTATAATATGTATGTTGCCAAGTTGTGCACTTTTGTAAATTCACTACAGATTGAATAAATTTCAAAACTTTGATGAAACAGCTAATGTGAGTAATACATTGTGCCTAAATCTAAGCCTCTAAAACCCAAAATTATGTTTGATTATACACTATGAAAGAATTTTCTTCCAAAAGCTTTATCTTAGAATTGATTACCAGAAAGGGCATCGTAGTATACATAACAGCATTATTTTTCACCCCATTTTGCCTTGAATGATGTCAAAGGCAAGCTATCTGATACAAATTTTAAAAAATTCATGAATTTGAAGAAAAATAATATTTTTAAGAAGTGCAAAAATTCAAGAAAGAGTATAAAATTGAAACCGAAAAAAAACCAAAGGAATGTTTTGTTTGAAAGAAGCCTCAGCATATAATTGAAATAAAAGCAGATTATTTTCTGCAAGAAGCATGACAAAAACGAATAAGAATGACTTGAATCATAAATTCAAGACATCAAAGATTTTGTAAACAAGGAAAATAAAGACGCACGATGTTAACGAAGATAATGATGTATCTCCAAAGCGCGATTTGTATATCCTCATGCAACATACAATATGTGTAACAAAAGAAACTGCTTAAAATAAAATAAATGCAACTATATTACAATCGGCAAAGATACTTCTGCTTAGAGAGTAGACCAAAATTACCTTCACTGCGGATTGTCTTCTATAAAGACTACAGTAAAACGGGGTTACTTTGCACTCGTGGAGGTAACTTTGCACCACCGCAAAATTTGTGTGAAAAGTGAAATAGAGATCAACTGATTAGGGGTACGGGATTGAGATTTTTTCTAGCTTCTGGGAACACTGAATAGTGTATTTCATTCCTTAAACGTATATAACAACCAATCAGGAGGTTCCAGAAAGAAAAGACAATGAGCCAATTTTTCAGCGAAAATTTTAGTGCTGCAAAATCTGTCTCCGGTTAGGAAAGTATGGCATTTCTGAAGGCAAGTGCATTTAAATGTGAAAGATAATAAGTCTAGCTTTCATTTTGTTGCTTTGAATGCCAATTATATTTGTTAGTTAAGTTGTAATTAATTTTTTATGACCTGGGGTAACTTTGCAACGAAAAGGAGGGATTCTTTTCACCATGGAAATTTTTGATAAAAAAAAAACAACCCCAGTTGGTTTTTTAACTTATTGTTGTATTAAATAATAATAAGAACAATGTTTGCTTAAGCTTCAGATATGTCCAGGGTGTATAAAAAGAAGTTAAGGACTTGTTGGTATATGGAGTTCTCTCCAGCGATCTTAGAAGCTTGATTCAACTCCATTTTACAAATTTAGTGTAATCTTAAAGAGGCAAAAGCGTTTTTTTCCCCATGCGAATAGTTTAATAATTCATATAACTAAACATGGAAATCCCCTGATTTTCTCCATTGAGAAGGAAAAGACCTTTGCAACATTTGTCAACCGTTGTTGCAACCGTTGTTCGAGCAACATTTTTGTTTTTCCTTTCTGTGAAATTTTGATATATTTTTTGTTTATTTAAATGTACTGAATTTTTTTACATGCCTTTCAGGTTATCAATGAAAATACTTAACATTGACTTTCAAACAATTTTTATTATAAATATAATTATTATAAATGTTTTGTTACAAAAATAAACTGAAAAAGTTGTAGATGAGTAATTTTATTCGAAAAAAAAATTGCTGGATTTTAAGATTATTTTGTATATTTTCACCCAGGTTGTCAATAAATTGATTATCATTGCATCACAGTGAGTTTCTTAGTGAAATATACGAAAAATATATCAAGTGTAAAGTATCCCCACCTATGAGGTAACTTTGTACCAAAATTTCGAAAAATCATAATTATTAAATCACCGTCTGATCCAAATTTTGCTGCAAAACGTTTCTCTAATAGTCCCTCAATGAGGAAAAAATTAGAAAACCCTTTCTTTTAGAGAAATACGTGTAAATCTCAAAATTCTGTCGGAAGTCATGAAAATCGGTGCAACGTAACCCCGTTTTACGGTATTAGAATGTTAATTAAAGATGTCCTTGTGCCCTGATTGAAAATGAAAATTACTGGCTGGTAAAAATCGAACTAGTAAAGGAAATACTGCAAAACTTAAAATGAAAGATGGTGCCCTATTTGCTAATATCACAGTTCCGTACACTTTATGCAAGCTACCGAAAGTGGAGGGCATCAAATTAAATTTGTCTAATAGTAAGCAAAAAAATGTTGTGAATATAATTGCAGAGGAAAATTTATTACAGTACCATTTAAGATGATATGCGAGAAACCTTTCAGGCTCATTCCAGAGAGTTTAAGGATTTTTAAAAAATTTGGACCAGCTGTTGATGCAGATCTCATTGCTTGTGGAAGTGAAAATGCTTTGGGAAGTAAAGTATCAAATTTAAAGTTATCTTTTTTATTTGTACTTTTATAGATTTCTTTACAAAGAATTATTATCGAAAACGGATACCGATTCTAAAATAAGAAGCTTCACATGGATTCAGCAATATTTGTGGTATGAAAACTGTATACGGCTTACCATAACGAAGCGTAGATAGCGTTTCTTCGTAGTTGATATCCGCAGGGCTTATAGCTGCAATCTAGAAATATAATGTTCATTGAAAGAAGAATGATTTTTTGTATTGCAATAGAAAGTAATATTTTTACTGGAAATTACCATTATCGTTCTGCTGTTACCTCCCAAAGCATTCATTAGAAGCCGAGTCAGTACTGAATCTCTGAATGGCACTAGAAAAGAGAAGAATGTATTATTAACTGTTTTACTTTGAAATGAATAATATGCTCTGATATAATCCTTCAGAAGAAAAGACGCATAATAAATATTTGGCAAGTCATTTCACGAAAAACATCTATCAAAGCTATAATAAAATCGCATCATTTTTTATACCTCTACTATTTCTTCCCATGGCTCGCTCTGATAAAGCGTGAATGCAGTTTCCTAAGCAAGACAGAGATTGGTTGATGGCGGCTCCTTCTTTCAGCCTGTCTCCAGTGGCACCAGTATTCGAAGCTCGCTCACTGAAATGAGTAGAAATCATTAGGAAGATTTCCAGCTATTTAAAAACTAAAAAAACTGATTAAAATAAATTATGAATTAATGACTAATCTACTTGATTTATAAAAAAATATCGAGAAAATCCCGCCTTTAATTTAAATGTGAAAACACACCACTGTAAGGGAGGGGAATGGCACTAAACCGACGTAATTCCTAATGAGAGGAAAATTCCATTCTTTTCGACAGTCCTAGCAATTCTAATATTCTGGGGATATGAATATTCCAATCTCAGGGTTTATGTAATTTTCTCAAGGGAAATTTGGATAAGCAATGGGGCCTAGAGGCGGCTCGTGTTATGTAATGTTGGGGGTGTTACAACTTTTTATCCTTCACTGTTCATGATGTATATTTGTACCACTTACATTCTGTGTCTTTTTTCATTAACTTTGAGTAGTTTTATATTTAAAGAATAAACTTATAACTTTTTTCCTTTTCTAACATAAGTATTTTAACAAATTAATTTTAATAAAAAATTTAAACTCGAAATTTGTTTTACTCAAAATTTGTTAAACTGAAATTTTGAAAACACTTGTATCGCGGAAAGTTTCTCATATGTATTTCATCACCATTCATGACTCTAAAATTATCCAAATAAATCCTTTGGATTGCAGGAAGTTTCATTCAAATTTAATTACTATAAAAACTTTCAATTAAATTTTTGTTTATCATTAATTTTCCTTCATTTTCTTACTTAATTTCAAAATTTTAGCTAGCGAAAAAATTTTCCTCTGTGGTAAAATGTTTGAAACTCTGTTTCTAGCTCAACTGGTGCTGCCGAACTCGATAGTTCCTCTCCAGCTTAAAAACGTAGTATAGAAAGGAAGTGAAAGCCTGCGCTTTGTAACTACGCATGCGAATTCGGTGTTGGAACGATCCTCAGTTCTCCTTTACTTTAAGTTACTTTCTCCTTTACGCATCATCTTCGGGTAGTGAAAAATTAAGATAGGATACTTTCTGCCTCATTTTTTCCTAGCGGCTTTTGAAGATCGAAATCGTTTAATGTAAAATTGCGTTAGAATGTTGATAGATTTAAATATTAAATGCGAAATAAAATAAATTTACGCAATGGAAAAAGTTGGGGATGCTGCAGTACCGCAGTTCCTATGCACGAGCAGCCCCTGCAATGGGGTAACCACACGTAGACGCATGCATAAAATTTCTAAAAGAAAATTTAACAGACCACGACTTAAAAGCTCAAATTAATAATTCAATAGCATTTCAACATCAAAAGTAATGACCAATTGAGTAGTGAATGAAAGGAAGATAAATTGTGCAATTTTAGGCAATTCATTAAATTTTTACAAATTTTGTCTCCAAAGGTAAAAAGTGTGAAGTTAAGTTACAGGCTTTACAACAGCATTTATCTCAGTGGGATCCGTTAATCCTCACACAATTGATTTTTTGAAGACAAAGCGGATTAATAGTGCAAGTGTTGATACAAGGCGTCTATTTTTGGAGGACCTCGTCTCTCGAATAGTCGTTACCACTGCACGTTTACGAGAATACCAGACATCTTTGAAAATATATCCCAATCACTTTGCCAAACAGCAACACTGCCGATACTGTAACCGTAACACGCGGTACTGGAATTTTGAGTTATTACCGTAAAGAAACACTGGTCAACAATACTGTTAATAAAGAATTTAGGATTCCGTTCATATCTGTTTCTTGCTTTTCCTGTTCAAAACTTGTTGGTTACAAAGAATTTATTCATGAATCCTTAATACTTCTTAACTCTCTTTATACAATTTAAATGTAGTATTTTTTCATAATTCTTACCTTCCAGCCAAATCCACTAAATGAACAATTGAACTTTTTGAGGTTTCTTGTCCATTGCTTTTCCGTGATTTTTGGGTGAGATGGATTCCGACGATTGTGTGAGCTCGACTGAAAATAAGTTAGAACATAAGTAGCTTTCATCACGAGTACATTATCACTGAAATGTTGCTCAGAGACCCAAAAATTATCTTTAATTAGGAATGTCCTTTATTAAGCATTACAACAAAATAAATACTTTCAAAGTGGAAAGAGAGGCAAGAGTAGAAAAACCACTAATTAGTTGATCTGAAGTATGTGGAAATATAGGCCAAAGAGTCTTTGGTTTCAGTATACTAATAATAATGACCATTGCCGCGGAAGCTATTTTTACTCAACTGGTAAAATTATGATGCAACTCATTTTATTGGGATCAATAAAAGAAAGTTAAAAAAAGTTATTAATAATCCACTAATAATAAATATCTGTTGATACCTGCTTGTCGCATTCATGTTTGTTGAAGCAATACTCCTGTTAGTAGTACCTTCATTCAACTTACGTTCGATTTCTTTGTAGCTAGTAACCAATGCCATCTGTAATCCTTCCGCTGAAAGACAGAAAAATATTTCAATGAGCTTCTGTTACAAGTAAAATTCACACATTTCTTTTATACTCCACATTACTGATTCATATTTCATAAATCTCAAATATCCGTACAGTAAAATTTCTTCACTACTTCGTTGAGCCTTGATTGCGATGCATTGCATCTCAATGTTAAGAATAATATATCTACTATATCGTCGTAGTTATTCGATAGTGCGTCGTCTACTCTGAACCATCCAGCATAAATATCTTTTGTTTTTGAACTGTCTCATATAAAAACTGATGCATTCTTTTTCTCCGTGCCATAAGGATAGCCAAAAGGCAGGTCCTAATATCGGGCGATTCTATACCTTCTCAGTCATGTATGAAGCAGCTACTGTTGGCTGAAGTATAGAGAGGGAAGGTCGTAGAACAGATGTCGAGCATCCACAGCACGCAAATGGTGTGATGGCACTCCACGCTATTCCACTTTTTAGTTCATCCATTGAGGCCGGTCATTAGCGAGCACTCCACGTCATGCAAATCAGTTCACTTTCAGATCCCCTTCTCCTCCTCCGCCTTCAAAACCCAGGACATGATGTTTAGTGTTGTTTAAATTTTATAAATCACTTAACAAAAAAAACAGTTTCTTGTGGGACTCCGTCTTTCGTTTTTACAATAAACCTACAAAAATAACTAATACTTTGAAGTACCTATTATTTGTTGACATGGACACCGCATATTTCTGGTCTTAATGAAAAAATCTTATAAATTATGCATTAATTTTGTTCAAGTTTGTTGTCTCTGGGTGGCTGATGTCTTTCCACTTGGTAAAACTACGGTATTTTATTATAATTGAGAAGGTCCTGCTCTATGGCTGTAAGGCCTAGGGAGGGACATTGTCCAAGGTTCTGGTAATTAAATTACATTTTATCTAAACAGTATTTTTACTGAAGTTTACGAGATCAAGAAAACAATTCCAAGTAATGCTATAAACGTTACATTGGACATTCCCCCTTTACACGTAGTTACTAGGTCATTATATTTCAAATATCGTGTATAGAATCGCCGTTCCAGTGATTTTTTGAGTTTTGCGATTCGTCCATTTTGGATTTACTTATATTATTCTTAACATTGGGATAGAATCGGTATATCTACTATATCGGCGTTTATTTGATAGTACGACGTCTACTCTGAACCGTCCAGCATAAATATCTTTTGTTTTTGAACAGTTTTATATAAAAACTGCTGTATTCTTTTTCTCCGTGCCATAAGGCTAGCCAAAGGGCAGGTCCTTATATCGGGCGATTCTATACCTTCTCAGTCATGTATGAAGCAGCTACTGTTGGCTGAAGTATAGAGGGGGAAGGTCGTAGAACAGATGTCGAGGCTCTTTTATGTTTCTTATTTTCTATAGATAGTGTGAAAGCTGAAGAAAATGAAGAAATCATTCTATTTTTCTTCATCTTTTTTTTCAAATGAGTTAAAAAGTATCGAACCATTAAAGAATTAATTCATATGACATTGGAGACAAACTTTTCATGGATGTAAATTGAATTCGCATTATGAATTGGGGAGATGCCTGGAAGCATCCACAGCACGCAAATGGTGTGATGGCACTCCACGCTATTCCACTTTTTAGCTCATCCATTGAGGCCGGTCATTCGCGAGCGCTCCACGTCATGCAAATCAGTTCACTTTCAGATCCCCTTCTCCTCCTCAGCCTTCAAAACCCAGGACATGAAACAGATTTTTAATTAAAGGGGTTTTTTTAAACCTAAGAAAAATTTGTAGAAATTTAAAAAAACAATCATAAACAGATCCCTCCGGTATTTTACCACTTTTGTAAAGTCACGAAAACATTAGTTTTATGAAACATTTATTAATATACCATTTATCAAAGGTATTTCTCTTTACATTGCAGGTTCAAACGAACTCTTTAATTAATTAACTTTTAATCTTCTGTTCGTTTTCTTGTTAAATTCCTACGTAATACTAATAATTCACCGTTCATTTTTGTAGTTATTTCAACAACAAAATTTACTGTTGGAACTCGGCATGTTTGCAATAATATATATTTTTCAAATAATACATTGATGCAGTGGTAGTAAGGTTCATTTGTAGTAATAGTTATTTTGTTATAATTTTATAATCATGTCTTCTAAATAATTTGCATTTCGTTAGAACTCCGAAATGTGTAACTTCAAGAATGAAGATAGATGGCTCACAGAGTGTAGGATGGTAATTCTTTACCGGACATCTCATGATATTTCCTTCCTGTTTTAAAAGACAACCAAATGTAAATGAAGGAAAGGAACTTATATTATTCACCATAAAATCCCTTCTTTGGATGTTCCCGGACCTTCAGGCCCCTTTTTCGGTCCCCTCCTGGACTCAGCAGGTCTCTGACGATTTCGTTATAAATTTCCAGCATGCTCAGTCGTACCTGTGAATACAAAAACAAACGTATATTTAAAAAATGAGAAGATTCCATTCTTTGCTTATATCATTACATTAAATAGTTAATACGGAAGTATCGTAGCTGACTAAAAATAAGAGGATCTTTGTTTTTTCGATAAAACAGAGAAAAGAAGGAACAACCGCATATTTTTGGAACATTTTAATTCACAGAATATTGTAACTTTAATTAATTTACATGGAATATAGGTACAAGCCATTTTTTTAAAAAACTGACGTTACTCAGAGCCATCTGTGGCTCGATCCATCACCAGGATGCCAGCAAATTTGGTTGGAGAACTAATAAGGACATGGAATAAAAGATTTCGTGAGAAAAAAATATTAAATCCACAAGTCGCCAGTAAGAGGAAATGTGGCATTGGTGGCCTTCAAACTTCAAATTCACTATTACGCAGTGGACAGCAGCTCTATAATTCGAACTATAAAGACAAGGGTAAAACTTCAGAAGGCATTCCGAGTATTCGCTGAGTTCAAAATGTGCCTCAGCTCGTCCCACTGGGGCGTTACCACGAGTACGTGGATGAGAAGCCGCCGGATAAGTTAGCGGGGAGTCGCTTCTCTGGTGGGTATAGTAATGGTGGTGTGGCTGTGTTGGCCACCTCCCGGTGACGGGACGTACCTCCTTGGGGGTTGGTTGGTTGATTCCGGTTTAATGGCGCAAGGGCCAACTTGGCCGTACTGCGCTAAACATATGGTGCGATACCTCCCTTGGGGGTGCATGGGCCGGTAATGCCATTTTGTAATTGACCATAGTACCCGTGTTGCTGTCGCGGCGGTCCGCTCTTTCAAATACATCGGACAGAGAATGCTCCAGACAGAGGCGATTCGATATGTGCCTCAGCTCGCGTTATTTGTAAATTTGTTTCCTCGGTTATAAGCCCAAATGGTTTTTTTTCAATTCCTACTATTACTTCACACTGTCCCTATATATATATATATATATATATATTTCTTGTTCAAATTTTGCAATCGATTTTAAACTAACTTCCCGATGAGCTGGAGACTTGAAACTTTAAACATAGCTCAGAACTAGATGACAATGCAATATTAATTTGCTTTCTTGTGTGTCTGTCTGTCTGTTTGTCTGTTATTTCATATTTTGCATGACGCATGCGCAGTACGTTTTTCATTATATCTCGAAAACTATTAACATTACAGACTTGGTTCTTGGGTATATATATGGCCCATGGGATCATCGAAGCACCTCCATATTTCAGCCATATCTTTGCGCATGCGCAGTACATTTTTTATTATATCTCGAATCACCTAAGTAGGAATTGACTTTAAAAATTTTTTATATTACTTGTTTGTGGGATTATTTGAAGCCCAAGATCTTTGGTGAACCATCGGTACCAGTATTTGTAAAGAGAGCCTGGGTTGAAGATTTTTGGCGAGGTCCCGAACTTGGCGATCTTAAAGAAGAAAATATCAACATCGCACTAGAAAAGTAACATGCCTTCGGGACTGTGATGAACATTCCTAATGGCATGTCACGTTCGTCAATAGAGAATGCAGGGCACAGGATGCAATATATGGACTATGAGAATGGTGGTCACATTGAAAGAGGTCGATGTCCTCTCCAGCGGAGTGAATTAGTTGAATTAAGTGCCGTGTTGCACTGAAATTTCATCTTTTCTACTCATTTGCCCTTTGCAACTCTTGGGGAAAGTGAATTTGTATTATACAGCTGGTCTGATTATTGCAACTTTTTAACGTATTATCTGCATTAGGGAGTTAAACTCGTGATTTATGACATCATCGCACATTTCCCCTTATATGCAACTTTTGGAGCAATTTTTTCACGGAAGCTTTTATCCCATGTCCTCAATAGTCTTCTTACCAAATTTAGGGGAGTTCCAGTTGATAGATCGAGCTACACATGACTCTGAGTTTAAAACAAACACAATGTTAATTATATGGAGGATTCAGAGTTAAAGTGAACCTAGTTCATGAAATTCAGTTTCGAGAAACCAGACCTCAAAATTGGTTAGCTGCATTTAAAATAACAGTGAACTCCTAATTGTTCTTGCTACCTGATGGATACAAATTGAACTATGGATTTGAATCATTATTACACAGGAAATATAACATTTCTACACTGTCATGACATTGTTAGTGCAAAAATGGGCAAAACATGAACTTGATGCCCATCAACTTTGAACTCTCCATTTATACACGTTATAATTGATTGGTGTAGACATTTTCATAGGAGGTTGCAGTCGTTCCGAAGTATCAAAGAAAGTTTTTATTGCAGTCTGGAAATAAGTTTTAAAAACAATGAAATGTAATGAAAGATTACATTAGTATTTTAGAAGATAATTTAAATGGTTCCATTCCATAATAATCAATCTCCCCTCCGCCGTTTGCTTCTCTACATTCAGATGAGCTGGAGCTATGAGGATGAAAGAGGGTGGAAGAAAGTGCAATTGATGATAACTTTTTTAACCCTTTGCGGACAGGTAACTTTTTACAACACCCGGATCAGGTTGGCGCGCTTTATACGCCATCCCATTTTTTCAAACTCTGTGCTTATTTAATTACATAAAACTTTATTTTTTTAGTGTAATAAGATTAAGGGTTTGAATGGATGGATAATATACATATTTGTGTCCGAAGTTTAGCAGCTATCCTCTTCGTTAACTAGATTTCCTACATCTCAATCTCGAAATGGGTGACTGTGGCGCACATTATACGCCATACCTGTCCGCAAAGGGTTAACAAGGTCTCAGAACTTAGGTTAAAAAGCAGCCGAAGTTAGGGGTTGAAAATCACATTTCAGCCTCTAACTTCTAAGCAATTGTATCTAACGAAAAATTTTGAATACTAAAGTTGTTCGTTTTGAGGAGGCTATCATTCGCCTAATTTGAATGATCTTTTGATCTTCAGTCGTAAGGAAATGAAAATTTCAACCCTCCATTTTCACCCACTTTGAGGCCCATCTATGAACACCTTCCCTACAACATTTCACTCACCTATTCAAATCCAGTTCAAATTACTTTAGTGTTCACAAGATAACGTGGGCAAAGCGTTAATTCACTCGTTCACTTTCTTGTGTGAGAATGAAGATTGTAAGCTCTCATTATATTTCGAGACAATGCTGTGACATGCATGTGTTGCAAAGTTATAAAGCGATCAATCGAATACCCAAATTTGCGACTTTCAAAAGACATAAGTATTGTTAAATTCTCTTAACACATTGTGCGCAGTATGCGAATTAGATGCAAGCTTTTAAAAAAACCTTAACTATGCTCGCTCTAGACAATGTATATACCATATAAGAAAAAGGGAACGTATTCTGCAGACATCTATTATTATGCCCAACTTATCTAAATTGACAGGTAAGTTGCGATTCGTCCATTTTGGATTTACATATACCGATTCAGGTCCTCCAGATTTAAAATTATTGATTTGTCCATTTTTCATGAGGTGGAATATGAGGTGTACACCGAAGGATCTAGGGCCGGTAAAAATGCAGGGTTCTCGGTGTGCATCTTACATAGGGTGTTCTCATACCGTTGATTTATTACAAATTGAATTATTACAACTCAGTTTTCCACGTCAAGCTGGGTGTAATTAATTTTGAGGCGGGTTGGGTCTTGGAGAACGGAGATAGAGCTAAAATTTTCTCATATAGTTATTCCTCAGTTGAGGAGCATTCTTCCTCAGCTGGCAAATCGAAATTAATTTTGGACAGAAAAATAATTTTGTAATGCAAGAAATTCGGTGAGCTTCACCTGGGTGAGGGTGCATGTCGGGATCCCAGGGAATGCGCTGACCGATTAAATTACCAAAATTGCTGGCGAGTGCGGAGAATTGATTAATATCACTCCTTATTCTTTAGTGAAGAGAAGGACCAAGGACAATTGAATGCAAAACTTTAAGCTTTATTGGCAGAATACTTCCCCAAAAGTGGCTTTCGCGCCAAAACACTCAAACTCATTGGCAAAATTCTTAGACTGGCTTGTGTGCAAGACAGTTTCTGCCCAAACCAGATATGAAATGGTTAATTAGTAATAAATGTTTGATATATTTTTTAACAAACCACAGTCCTTTCCAAGCTTATCTTTTCAGATTCTACATTTTAAGTAGTTTGGATTGTCCTTGGGGACAATTTGGTGGCGTTGATTATTTTGTTTCTAGTTCTTCTCTTACTAAAGATTTACCTAAAGATTACGACTATTATATCATTTAATATGGAATGATTTATGGATGGCGAAATATGTCTGCAATTCAGCGTTTGTAACTGGTTTATACTGGAGGGGTTTTTTCCTTTCCATCAGTTTTTGCCCCGCTGGACTTGTTGATTTGCGTCCGTCTGTCTTCAACTAGTGTTAAAAGATTTTTTCTTTATATAAATAGAGGCATTTCCTGCTCCTCCTGAATATAGAGGTTGTAGCTTCTCAGAAAAAAATGTATGCTGACGGGTAAACTCGCCCCCGCTGACCATTTCCCGCTCTAAGTTCTATGACCGACCTGTGTTGTAAACAACTAGCTAATAAATAACTAATAAATAGAAAAAGCGTTATATATTATGTTAGAACACTCAGTATTTTAACTTTATATATATATAAGAGGCAAAACATAATAGAAAAACAATAAAATAAAATAGAAAACATTCATATCAAATTCGAAGGGATATGAAAAAACGAATTGAAAGTATTAATAAAATTTCCCCGTCACTTTACGAACTTCTGATTAATGGATTTAAGATGTAAGTAAAGGATTGCTTATCAGAGAGATGTCGACGCGAAGTATAATCTTCGTGGTAGGGTCACTCAAGTCGATAATGTCTGATATTTTACCTCGAAAACGCATTTTTTAAACATTTTTCAGTGGTTTCTCATATTTTACTGATTCCTTCCACTATTTCTCTAAGCTTCCTATCGTTATCGCTCTTCCATTTAATCTTCATCGTTCCCAACATACTACACTCCCCTGGCAACAGCCAAAGTTAAGCGCGAAAACTGTTACTCTATACTCTGTTCACACCCTTTCAAAGCCAGTCTGTTCCGTGACCCTCCGCAAACACTGCCACGTCAACATCCGTCCTTGTGGTACGTAAAATATTTATTCTTACTTTTCTCTAATGTTATCACATCGTACTTCCGTTTTAATTATTCAAAACTCCTCTCTCTGTTTTTTTGGTTGGTTTGGCATTAGGGATGAAAATCAGTGTTTTAGGCCTTACGGCGTAACTGATTGCAAGAAAAGTCAAACTTTTTAAGCTTTTTAGCAATTCACAATAACTTCATCCCCTGAAGAAACGTTATTGTGCTTTTATTGCGTTTTTCATTTCACGTTTTATACTATTTTATTTTCCGATTTATACTATATATATATATATATATATATATCCAGCTATCTTCTCACGAACCACTGAATGCTGAAACGAGCCGAAAGTACCAAAAATGGGAAATAATCCAAGGAATTCGTTTTGACCATTGAAATTCCGAAATTATAATTAGTTAAAAAGATATTAATTAAAAGCGTCATATTGAATGAATTCCCCGTGCTGCCATCTAGTGGCAGCACGGAGAATTCATTCACGTTGGATTCTTTTTTCCCCTATTATTAGTTTTCACATTCGCGATTGCATTTTTATAATTATTTAACGAAAGCTGGTTTGTATAATTGTATAAAAGGTTTCTTCTTTTTTAGCAAACTTCCGTGTTTTGATTTATAAACATCGGAAAAAATCGTTTCCTTGCATTTTTTTATTTATTTAACGGAAGCCGATATTTCTTTTTTAGCGAGCTTCTACGTTTGGATTTATTAACATCGGGAAAAAAATCTTTTTCTTGCATTTTTATCTTTCTTTGTATTAAAGTGTTTAACTTTGTAACTTTGGTGGGAAAAGTAAGTGACAATATTTGTTGAAAAAATGGTGGAGGGGCATATGAAAATATATGCATCCATGCGTGACCTAACTTCTCTCCTCCCGGGAATATCCCATTATTCGAAATAAGTCGTACAACTCCGGGCCATGCAGCTAGTGTATATTATATATCAACCATTATATAACATGTTATATCTGAACATTCAAAACAAAATTAAAAAAATCAAAAATGCAATGCAAAAACTAAAAATTTATTAACCAAACAAAATTCAAATTATGATTCTATAAATAAAAGTGCTAAATACATGCAAAGAGCACATGGAAAAACTCGAATAAATCACACCAATGACAATGAATTAAAAATAAAATACACTAATATATAATAAACATAGGCAAAAAATCCTTCAAAGGATCACCTTTTTTTAAATTATAATGTTCTTTTAAAATATTCATATCAATATTCACATATTAATTTTTGTTCATTTATATATGATATCAATTTTTAATGACTTGTAGAGGCAGTTTTAAAATAAATCCACAGATGATTAAGTGAAATTCGTCTTTATTTCAAGAATCATGTGAAGGCGATAAGTTTAATTTAGCACCTTAGATCATATTTAAAAGTTCCAAACCAACCATTCCATGATCACATCAGCGAACGGCGTCGGCCGTACGTCGTCGCATCAGTTAAAACCAGAGCAAAAAATGGCAGTTAACAATACGCAGAGAGATTATATACTGGAAAAAGGAGATTCCCCGGAAAAGACTGGGAGTTAAAGTATAAGTGTGGTTACTACAGTTGAAGTAGAAGTAATTAAAACAGAATATTGTTAAAAATAATTTAAAGAAGATTGGAAAGTTAAGGAGAGCATGAAAAAAATCAATCTACAGAGAAAAAAAAACCATTCCAAACTTTGTTAATAAAGGTAACAACTAGGATAGAGATTTTTCTCGCCTTTTAAATAAACCTAGCTGTCCTTCAGAGTTTCCCAACTGACGAAGACGTTATCGCTATGCATATTGTCACGCGGATTTGGATTTTCTTCCAAAAATAATTTATTATTTATTTATTTATTTTGTATACATATGTGAAAATGGGAAGAGAATTTCCGTTGAACTACATCTTTTATTGTTCTTCTAAGCAGTGAGGCAGAAATTTTCCTCTTATAGACGATTTTCGAGGTATATAGTCTATCTATGATCTTGAGCCGAAGTGGCGTGCTGTCGAGAAGCCAATGACAAACCAGTGGGAGTGGCCTCCCCTAAACTTTCTCGTATACTGCTCAAAAATTTGTCATTTCCCCTCCCCTTGCGTGGATAAAAAAAATCGAACCTACTGTAATCCAGAATGCAACGAATATCAGAAGGTTTTTCATTGCAGATTATAGTGATTGTAAAATATTTAAGTGAAGAATCATATTAAAAGAGATGCCTATGTATTAAAACTTAGCAATATTTATTTTCCATCACACTCCAGGAAGATCCGCTATTATACGAGCGAGCGAAAGCAAAAGAGGAGATAAAACACATCAATCACAAACTCCGTCTCAAGGACGTAATCCTCCCGCTTGGTACCAGGGATAGCTAAGTAGGCATGCGCGTGGAGATGGTTTTGAAACGAAGGCTTAATAAGTACGCGATTATACAAACCGACAGACAGTCAACACGTTGACGGATTTGGCCCAAAATTTTATACGGACCTACATTCATGACGATAAAACTGTGTACCAAATTTTATCGATCTGGCTTTTCAAGTTTTTGAGTTATAGCGTTCGCATGACCTCGAACATACAGACAGACAGACTTCCCGTGGACGGATTTTGCCCAAAAGTTGATAGAAACCTACAAATTATGTTTCAAGTTTACATACCAAATTTCATCCCTTTATCTCTAATAGTTTTCGAGTTATCGTGTTCACAGACACACACACAGACACACACACAGACACACACACAGACAGACATAATTCCAAAATTGTGTTTTTCGGACTCAGGAAGGTCTAAAACGTGGAGATTCGTCAAAATCTCGAGTTCGAATTTTTTGACGATTACAATACTTTCTCTTTGTATACTTCGTATACGAGAAAGTAAAAATGACCGTGAGAAACGGACCCACATGCGACTTCTCCTCCTTTTTGCTGAGATAGTAACTTTTTGAGGTTCTCGATGTTATTCGAGCGGCCAGATCGATGTTAGATAATTACAGATAGAGTTATTAGATTTTGAGAAACGTGAGAAAAATCAAAAACTCACAAACTAAGCACTCTAAAAACTAAGCAGCGTTCAAAGAGTTTATTTTAAAGGTGCGGATACACATGTATAGCTTTTTCCATTTTTTGTACTTTACAATTTCTGTAATTTGTTATCATATTTTTAAGTTCTTGAATTTATGCATAAACTTTTAAACGTTTGGTTCTAGGGATCTTGATTGGAGAAACTTTTTTCAAGTCATGAGAACAATATATGATTGCAATAGGTAGTCTTCCTGTAAGGAATCTACTTAAAAAAATTATTCAAACAATATAATGTTGCATCTGGCTAAGTGCTCTCTCCCCCTTTACTGATAATGGATTCACCACCCCGTCTTTGGCTGCGCATGCGTCTTAAAGGGCGAGAATAAGTACGTTGGGCGAGCGAAAGCTAAGCGTTGGATGTTACGTGTAAATATGTAAATATTTTGTTGCTATGTTATTAAAAAGAATTAAAAGACTATCATCGCCCTACTTATTTTCTGCATCCTGGAGTTTCTACGGTGGCAATGAACATTAAGTATTTACCACAATAACATCCACAGTAATATAAAATACTTTTCTAATAAATAAACTATTAATACTGAAATTATACTTTTTGTAAATTAACTTTGTTTTCATCTCATTTGTTTATATTTCTGTTATGTGCGAAACAAATAATATATTATTCTTATATGCAAGTAAGTATTCTTTATTTATGTCTCATATGACTAGCAAGTTAAAAATATAAAGAGTCCTATTTGTGCGAGTGATACAGAATTTAGTTATTAAAGAATTTTACTGTAATTCTCTCTCTCCGGAAAATGGAGCACCGAATTGCACAAGGGTGAACCAACACCTTATGGTAACATTGACATTAGATTTATTATTAACGTGGAATATTACGCATAAAATAGAATAACACGAAAAGTTCATTAATATAAAATAAATTTTGCCGAGTAGAGTGAAGTCCACTCCAAACGATTAATAAAAGGGTTCTAGTAACAGTGAAGCTGGTTGTTAGGGGAGATGAATAGACAATGAAGTTCTCAGAAAGGTTATTTTAGGTAGAAATAAGACACACATTTCGCTTCAAAGTCACAAGTATTCGTGTTAAATGGGATTCTCAATTCGGGATACCCAACTTTCTGCATCAGTTATCATTTTCGCTTTCTATGAAAGTTGGAACTCGAACCAATTATATCAAAATAACTTTAATTATTTTAATGCATTACATTTTATTTTTCAATTCCTACTATTAGTTTACACTCTCCCTATATATATATATATATATATATATATATATATATATATATATATATATATATATATATATATTTATTTATTTATATATCTTGTTCAAATTTTGCAATCGATTTTAAACTAACTTCCCGATGAGCTGGAGACTTGAAACTTTAAGCATAGCTCAGAACTAGATGACAATGCAATATTAATTCTCTTTCTTGTGTGTCTGTCTGTCTGTCATTTCATATTTTGCATGACGCATGCGCAGTACGTTTTTCATTATATCTCGAAAACTATTAACATCACAGACTTGGTTCTTGGGTATATGGATGGCCCATGGGATCATAGAAGCACCTCCATATTTTATCCATATCTTTGCGCATGCGCAGTACGTTTTTCATTATATCTCGAAAATTATTAACAATACAGACTTGGTTCTTGGGTATATGGATGGCCCATGGGAATCATCGAAGCACCTCCATATTTCAGCCATATCTTTGCGCATGCGCAGTACATTTTTCATTATATCTCGAATCACCTAAGTAGGAATTGACTTAAATTTTTCTTATATTACTTGTTATAGTAACAGAACGCTGTTCAATTTGATTTCAATAAATAGTGTCTCCATTTTTTTTTCAAGTTTCCGTGCTCTTCTTTCTGCTATTCCGAGCTCCCCTTGAGTGGCGAGATCACTCCTCTGTATCATTTTATTTTGAAACCTCTTTAGATCATTTTTCTTGTCAAAACGCCAGTTTAACAACTATTTGTAGTTAATGGATCGTTGTGATACTGATTTTCTCCAGAAGAGGTTTTTTTAACCCCTTAACCGTCGCGCCCATCATATTGACGTGCATCGAATTATGGCATTTTTAGGCTTATAGACTAAAATTTAATCATTAATTAGCTTTATAATTTGACACAAAAATTACGTAGAATCCATAAGCATCTCAAGTATTCTATGCCTTCTTAGATGAATGAAAACGAGAGCCCCTTTCCAAAACAGGAGGGGTCATCTTATTAGATAGCAAAGAAAATGTGTCTCTTAAGGGGTTAAGCGACGATAATTTCTAAATCGTTTTATAAAAGTAATAAGAATAAAACAAGGCTCCATTGAGAAAATATTGAGATACAGTGGGTAAAAAAGTTTCCGTACGGAAGCCAAAGTAGCGAATAAGTTAGCATAATTTCTAATCTTTTCTTCATACCTTCAGAAACTACTGAAATATGCTTAATTTGAGTCTTTAAAATGAGTTTCTAATAAATGTCTGCCTTTACAAAACGCGGCAATTGTTTCAGTTGAAATATTTAGGAGATATTACGAAATGTCAGGGGGAAAAAGTTTCCGTACGATATATGAAAATTATTCCTGAAATTCTGAAAACTATTCCTAAGTGACCCACAGTAAACTTTCGAAACTGAAGCGTACCTATGTGTCATGAAGGGATGACAACAACAGTTGTTTAATTCTAGCTTGTATCTAATCGTATTAAAAAGGATGTTCCTAAATCTATTTCTAAGTTGGTGGTTCAGTTGAGAAGTGATGTATTATATATGAAAAAAAT
This sequence comes from Araneus ventricosus, assembly GCA_013235015.1. NCBI lineage: Eukaryota > Metazoa > Arthropoda > Arachnida > Araneae > Araneidae > Araneus > Araneus ventricosus. The sequence continues at coordinate 9,240,329 of BGPR01000001.1, forward strand.
TGTGAAATCGTTAATTAATTGACGTCTGCAGCACAATATATTATTGAAATATACCCTGAGTTTCAAACATTTGAGGATAGAGATCGATCCCCAAGACCTCTTAAGCTAGACCACTTTCATCAAAGAAATATCATGGGTAAGGTTCAAGATAATCTACAAATAAGTGCCCCTGAAATCGCAGCTGACCTAAAAGGCTGATAATAACATTGAAGTGACGCCTCAAACGGTGAGAAATGTCATTACAAAAGCGGGTTACAATGGACGCGCGGTAAGAAGCCTTGTATAAATCTCTGTAACGGAGAAAGCGCCTCGAGTTTGCAAAGAAACATCTAAGTTAGTCCTTATTTTTCTGGGAATCGGTCCTTTTTAACGATGAATCAAAATTTAATATTCATAGGTTAAATAGTCGAGTTATGGTCTGGATAAAACCAAATCAACAGATGCTAACTAAAAATTAATGTGGAACTCTCAAGCACGGTGGCGCAGGCGTTATGGTGTGGGTGTATATGGGTGTTGATGGTGTCCGCATGTTTTATAGCAGAAATATGGATAGGTACATGTATCATAACATTCTAAAGCAAAACGTCGTAACTAGTGCAGAAAAATTGTCCTTTGGAACTACATTTAATTTCCATCAAGACAAACATCCTAAACACGCCTCCAAGATTTGTCAAGAATGGTGCCTCTATCATGTTAAACAGCAGCTTTATGATCCACCCCAGTCTCCCGACTTAATCTCTATCGAATATTTATGGTAGAAATCAGTCGTGAGCTAAAAAAATATGACATTTAGAACAAGTTCTAACTACAAAGTGTCATTCAGGGTATTTGAAGCAACATTTCCCAGAAACAACAAAAAAATACTCGCAGGATTCTAACTCAACAACACTTGAGAGTAAGAATAAAGGCCAAAGGAGTGCTTCCGACCATTAAATACAACTTGGTTAACATAAAAAAGATCTTTTCAAAAACTATATAAAAATAACGTACGGAAACTTTTTGTTCCTCATTAGTGGCATTTTTTGTTTCTTTAAATTCATTTTTTAATTATCTCAATATTTTTTCTTTATAATACTCATAAATAATATATGCATTTGTGTTGAACCAATTTGTGAATTTTCGTTTTTTTCACAAAAGATTTTGTATGACAAATTAAGCTTTTATTTCTGATTATAGTTGCGTACTGAAACTTTTTTTACCCACTGTATATTTCGTTGCTGGCACTCAGTATGCGAATTTTATTCAATGGTTCCGATGCGGAATTTCTCGTAATTTTTCTCTAAATTATTACAAACACTATTTGAATACTGCATCATTATTTTTCTTTAAAATAAACATTTGGCACACGGAGCAAGACATTCTGAATGTCTTCATCTGTGAATAGGTTACAGTTTAAATTATCAGAACTATTTATAGTTAAAACTACAATTAATAACTGGGCTAGTGGTAAGTAGCACATAAGGTTCCTGACGGTAATACGGCCATTTGGTGGTTTCAGCGTTAGTTTAAACGTTTACCAAAAAAGGATTCTACTACCCTATAAAGGAAGCTAAAAACATGTAATAGCAGGGCGCCAAGCTGGATCAGTTAAATAAGCTTCCCTATTGAAGAGGGAAATCTGCATTTGCTTGCCTTCCAGAACAGCCCTTGTTGTTTTGATCCGGTGAAATTCCCTTCTTTTCATCTAATTATTGAATTGAAGAAATGTAATGAACTGTCAAATCTGTTGGGATTCTTAATTCTCTTCAGTAATTTGTGACAAGTCTTCTCAAAACACTTATAATCCGTGCATGAACCACAAGAGATTTCCCAAACCTAGCTGTAGAGGAATAAGGCTTCTAGTGGCCGTAATACTTGGATGCTGTTATTCTTTCTAAATCCATCAGCTTTTTTGCTTCAATCCTTATTCTGCTGTATCTCATAGGGGTTTTTTCAACATTCAGGCCAACATGTTACATGGAAGGAGGCAGAGAATAGGATCTTGGCTCTAACTGAATTTACAATGGATAAGTTTAATCTTTTCGCTGCCAGCCACAAATATGTCAACCAAAATCGTACAATACATGTATATCTGACTAAAAACAAAATTCTGAAATCTGAACTAGGCAAGAAATGTGTCTTAACCCTCTGACTGCCGATTTTTTTAAAATCACTATTTAGATGCAACGTTTGCAAACATGTTCAAATACAGTTGAACCATGCGCATTATTTACGTGCAAAACTTTATTAGTATAATATGATGCAATGCTATATTAGTACCGAGTAAACACATAACTTGAGAAAATCGCAGATGCAGCAGAAAATAGACTTCCTAACTGTGGAAATAGCGGGATAAGCAGACAGAGGGTTAAATGCGCAACAAGAATCCGAATTAATTGAAAAATTTCGACTTGTTGACTTCGGATATCCTTTGTCTTCAACCATAAGCGTTTTCGGATACTGTAAAGAGAATAGCATCAAAAATACCTTCGCTTACAACATATTGGAAGATATCGACTGAAAGAGATCTTGGCTTAGAAGTAGTAAGATGAACTCTGGGTGGGCAATGAAGCTAAATAAAGTTATGGTGAGATATCATTTCACAAAACTGAGAGGACTATTTAAGAAAAGCCTTTTTGATTCCACTGAGAGAATTTTTAGCTTTGATGGGAAGGGAAGTAGATGCTGAATGTGTACACCATAAAAGGGTCGAAGAGTGTTCATATTGTCGCCAAGGAGCATTGGGAAAGTGTAATCGTAGCGGCATGTGTCAGAGCTACCTGCACTATGATTCTTTTTAAGGGAAAAGGATTAATACAGAGTGAAAAGGCAATGTTCCACCAGGAGATGAGAGTTCGAATTGAGGCCTAGGGGAGTGTGACGACCTCTACTTTTTGTAAGTGTGCGTCCCACATGTCCGAACCCAATCCCCACAGGCAGTGCGTCTTCATATGCCTAGATTGCGAGTCATAACGCTTTTATATAAATGTTTGGGAATTCAGTCGATGGTTTCAAACTCTATAACCGTTTGAATTATTTCTAAATTTTGAAATATTTTCGACTTTTTGGAATTGTTTTAATTTACATTCGGTTTATTTCAAATAGAAATGGTAAGTTGTGCTCATAAAAATAATGCAGTTGCGTCTATTTATCATTCTTTAACCTTCCAGCGGGCGCCCGTTTGCAAGAGAGACTCGAATTGTGCATCGTATTACATATTTATATCGTTATTTTATATATTTAAATGCAATTTTATATATAAAATCTTTGTTTACTATTAGGTTAATGAATACAGATAACAGAAATAAAAGTTGCATTTATTTTTGTAAAATAACACGATATAATGTAATACAATGCACGATTTGTCGTAAATTTGCGTAAACGGCCAGCTGGAAGGTTAAGTGAAGTAAAACTCAATAGAAACGCATTTATTGAGAAAAATAGGAAAGTGGCCAAATCACCATCATTGGCCCTATTACCTTGAAGAAAAGATGTTCTACTAAATTTTAAATTTCACTGTGAAGATCAAAAGTTCTTTTCAAAAAATCTTTTTAAAATGTAAAGAGGATATATAGCATTAATAACCGCATATTTTCACCACCATCACAATTCTAATTTGAAATAAGAGTGGCCGTATTACCTTCAGATACCTTAATCAGGCGCTTTTTAAATCTAATAATTTAATTCATTTCTGAAATGGAAAAGAGTAACATACTTCGTTTTTAAACAAGAAATGCCGTTCAACTAGGAAAATCTGAACCAGTGCTCCGTTGCTCCGTGGATTTCCATCCAGATAACCATTAGAATTATCTTATAAATCATAGAGTAATAAAAAAGGCTTTGGAATCACAAATGAACAGCGCAATCCTCGGAGCTTTATTTATTTCTCATTGTATTCAAATGAATAAAGGTTGGGTTATGAAAATACAGTTGGCCCACGAACACATTCCTAGGCTTTTTATTCATTCAAAAGACCCATTAATCATAATGTAAAAGTCAGATTACATATTCACGTTATTGTGAACGTATTCAATCCAGAAAAAAGAGCATTTCTATTTTAAAAGTGTAAGTCTATGGTTCAGCCCAAATCTTTGTTTGCATATTTGATCATTCACTTAAAGATTTACAGGAAAATTGGACGAAAAAGCCGCATTTGCATTTCAGTTATTTAAGCATTCATTCTGATCACGAAGTTCAGCTGAATTAAGTGATGTCAAAAGACAAAGATTGGCAAAGCGAGAGAGTGATGTACTGTACTCATTAGAGGCGAATTAGGCATTACAATTCCATAAGTGCTGAGTCAATCGAACGCTTGCTTCGAAGTACTACTGCATTTGTTTTTTCTCTGCGAATCCAAGCGTATAAACTGCCGTTGGTAAGGCCCCACCCATTTATCAACCACGCGTAGAAGAAAAATGAAACCGAGCAATTTTGTTCTTCCGCATTAGGAAGCCTCGAAATTTGCGCAGTCCGCAGGGTAAGCACTACACAATGAGTATTTCGAGAAATCTTGAGGAATTACACAAGATGTTTTATTTTATCTATCTTAAGAATATACTGCTCTAAGAACAAAAACTATTCAAAAAGAAAGAAAAAATAATAATACTAATTGTTTCCTGATATGATCTTTGATTGGCGTTTAAGATCATTTTAAAAAATACTACGAGATATTGAGTTCAAGTCTTATGTAATGATCCTGAAAAGGTAAACACATGTGAGGCAAGGATCAGTTAGTTACACGCTGATTTAAAGAAATCTTTGAGTATTATTTTGATAACAAAAACTAATGTGACGTTTTTTAAGAACTGTTTTCGTAAAATTCTGGTTCGATTTTCGTCATTATTTTTGTCTATCCACTTATTCCATGAAAAATAGCAGATATGGTAATTTTGTCACCGCATCTTCACTATGGAACATATTGTAGTAAACAACTACTGATTGAATCAGAAACAACGGAAACAAACATTTAAGCGACACATTACAATGAGGAAAATAATTCGTTACATCTACAGTTTGAATACTCGCCCTCTTAGAAATCGAAAAGGTACAGATTTGACAGAAGGATAAAACTGGATAAACGGCCGAATTTGTTTGAAAAACTATGGAGTCTTTAAATGACACGATTTGGACCCCCTTTGTACTATCAAGAAGTTTTTATTCGGCACGGTAGTATGTCAGCGTTTGGAGCGGAATTTGAAACAGTCGCCTCATAGGACCAGTATTTGCGAGTGGAGATTCGCGGGATAAAATTATGGGAGATACTTCAAACCACAGTTACTGAATTTCTAGATGATGTCCCCTTAGTTCTGTGTAGTTTAGCATGACCTCTACACATCGTGTGGCGTCGGAGCGAAAACCTTTCTTTGGAAAATTTCAGACGCAAGGTAATGGGTTAATGTGGAATGGCCCGAGAGTGGCAAATGAATTTCGTGAGGGGGCGAGGATTGCTTAAAAGACCAGGTATACAACTTGCCATCACGCAATGTTAACGAACTGCGACGCCCAAGCATGCAGATGCATATCACTTGAAACACTGCAGGACGTTCATCAAAGAGATCTACCCACAGTACAAACGAGTATTACTGCCAACGATAGTACACACATTACTACAATTACTGACATATAATTATTAAATAATATTATTTCCCGTTTTTTATTCTTCATAATACCCAGCTGTTTTAAAAATTTCTAACTAAAATTAATTTAACTTGCATTCTTCTAAAATTTCATACTTCTTCAGTAGTTGTTGTTGTTGTTGTTACTAATGTCTGACGGAGTCAGAACAGATCAAGGAATCCGTTGACTTTGATGAAATCAATAACTAAAAGGGGAGAAGAATAAATTTCCTCCCAGTCAAGTCCTAGACAGTTCAAAATGTGTTTAGGTGATGCTTGATGTCGCTGGCATTTAGGGCAGAGAGGGTAGATCTTGTTGCCCTCAGAATATATAAGGCAATTCAAGTGGCCGCTGGCAAGTTGTGAAAGACAGGTACTGGACTGCCTGTCGCATGGAAGGGATAGGGAAAGTTCCAGCTTTCGTCCTTTGTACCAGTGGTGAGAGGGAGGCACAAGCCACTCCGCCTTGTTTTGGGCTTTCTTTCACGAAAATAGTTATAGGAAAGTAATCTCTGATAAGGAAGGGATGGGATGACTTGAGTCCTTTGCAAGATTGTCGGCCAATTCATTTCCGTGAATAGCTACATGCGAAGGGGGCCATTGAAAATGTACATCATGCTGAAGGGAGATGAGCTGCAATTTTCGTAAGATGCATAAGCTTGTTTTATCCCCTATGTAGGTCGAGTTTTTAAGATGCTGAATTGAGCTACGGCTATCAGTAAGAATCCAGAGGTCTCCAAAGTTGCTTTCGCTCATGATGGTCTGAAGTCCCACATCGATTGCCAGTAGTTCGCTTCGGAAAACAGAACAGAAGTCTGGATTACGTTGTTTTATAGAGTATTTGTCACGAGGGGTTTCAATGTAGATTCCACTAACTGCCTGTTTGTCAGTTTTGCTGCCGTCAGTAAAGATTTTGATATCGTTTAGAGGGATATTATTTATGATTTCCAAGGCCAATTGTTTAAGAACGTCAGGCACACAATCTTTCTTGTTAGATGCAGTAGAGAGGTTGTAGTGGAAGTTAACTCTGGGAAAATTCTTCGAGTGTATTCAGATTGCAATGAAGAAAATGCGGTTCAACATTGTCAGCGATTATGTGCTATGATTTAACTTCACTGAAAGAACTGTTTTTCTTTAGTCTTTGATAGCGAGTCCAGTTGTTTAGGTATCTAGCAGTTTTCTTCAATGGTTTCTAACCTTACTTATGAAAGTGGTTAGATACCGTGGAATTTCATTTTCGGGTCTTGTAATTAAGTAATCATTGTCAATCGTACTCAATCGATGGCATTCACAATTTTATTTGTTTCTTTTTTGTCGCCATTTGTCAGTTTTCGAGATAAAATCGCTAACTTCCAAGATTTGATGGTATAAGCATTGCGATCAGTCTCAACTGATAGCAGTCTCGGTCTCTTTATTTTTTATAAGTAGGCATTACTATCCCATCTACAGTTTTCTTCGTTCATGAGAATATAGCCATACACCCTGTATTTAAAATTATATTTAAAGCATTCTTCAAATACTGGTCCTATGTTTTGTCCAATAGAAATGGTAGATCAGACTGTTGAGCTCTCATGTATGTTTTAAAATACGATTGCCTGACTGTTGTCCTTCGAGTCCACAAATTGAAGACATTTCCAGCAAAAACAATTTCAGCGTATTTCATGTTCCAATAAGATCTCTTATTAGAACAAGTATTTGTGGATACGCTTGCTATGAAAATTACAATAAAACTACTTTTAAGTCCGGTCTCTCCAAGAAAACTAAGTTCTGAATTAAACGGTGGTAGCGATCTATAAGATCACTGCACAATATTAACAATGGAAACAGATGAAACAAGGCAGTGAATTAATATATATAGTACATAAAAATATCAAATACTAATTTAGTAATTTACACAAGCATGCACTAGATTTTCAATATACCTAATTATCAGAATTAAATAAAACTACCCTATCTATAATAACACACTTAAAATACAAAAAGAACACATGACATAAAACTTTTTGCACAAATAATTAACCAGAAACAAACTTGAAAAATGCAATCCTAATTTGAAAATCCAACAACCAAAGTGGCCAACTAGCCTTGGGACTAGTTTGTCGGGTTAATAAAAATGTAAATAGTTTATGCATCTAATGAAGAAAGTTGAAATGTGAAACGTTTTTTAAATCAGAACCGTTCAGTAAAAGAATTGCTTTAAAAAATTTTGATTGTAAAATAAAATATTTCGACTAAATTCTCATGCAATAATTTTGATGATCGATCATTTTACTGTCTCTGACGGCCTTATTCACCATCCATGGTTAAACCATGATCAGCGGTTAAATGATGGTTCTGCTATGATAATGCGAAAGCTGACCGAAATGCGTCGCCAAATGTATACCCTGGGGGTTGCTATTTTGGCATGATATCTCAATTTCTCTGTTGTTGGCGATTTTTAAAATTACTCTCAGCCTTCGAGCCAAACGAGTATCTCGCCAGTTAGGGTTATACATCCAGTCGATCATTTCGGTCAGCATTCGCTTGTTCGTGCAAATTCCCTTTTAACCGCTGATCATAGTTTAACCACGGATGGTGAATAAGGCCGTGACTGTAGCAGATTTTCATATGTACTACTGTAAGCACTGCCACAAAAAACACTATGAGACGGCAAGGCAGTATCACGAGCCCTTGCGTCAATCGAAATTTTACCGCGCATTTATGCGAGTATAGCCCCTTACCTGAGAGGGGACATCTCGAGTGCGAGAATGACAGGTTACCCAGGAGATACAATAAGGGTGGTGTTGACTGGTCAAAGGTTTCATCGCCGAAGACGGGACGTACCTCCTTATGAGAGTCCGACGCATAAGACACTCCATTTCCATAACCCGCGCCTACCGACTTACCCCAAGGTTTGGAGCCAAAACACATGAGAAGTTCATAACAGTGTCTGTTTTGTGTGATTCTTAGTCCCCGTATTATCTGCGGCGGTATGACTATTCTGTTTTTCCGCATGCCTTACGGGTCTATTCTGATACCCCCGGTTGGGTTGGGAGACGTCACTTTTTCCGCACGTTAACAACGGGAAAAGTGACGTCTCCCAACCCAACCGGGGGTACCAGAATAGACCCGTTAGGCTGGTTGGCGAAACTTTTATGGTTACGCGATGATGGTGACCAGGTTTTCTGAACCTTAATACAGAATGCTGTAGATATCTGCATAGGGATAACAAAAACCATAAACAAGTAAATTATTTAAAAATTAGAAGGAAGGAAATGATCAGGAAACATAACAATTTACAGAGAGTCCATAAAATTACATGAGGTGTTTGGAGCTCGATTGTAAAAAATCTGTTCAGGCAATTATAACCAAATTTGGGCTACATATTATTCCGACCATGGGATTTCGATTTACTGAAAAAAAACCTCCCCAATTTTCGCCAGCAACTGCAATATGGCGCTGTGCTCGCAGTTGGGCAATTCAGTTAACCGAAAGAATTACAGAAATCATAATTTCCGCAACAAATTTAATTTTGGCATCGTTGATACATGTTGTACCATCTGGCACCACCTGGTAGTGAATTCGAGAAAAAATTGATTTCAAGATTCCATAATATTTGAAATAAGAAATTATAATTTAAAGACTAAGTATATAATAATTAAAATAAAATAATTTCTACTTTTTAGTGAACACATAAAAATATGTTTTTAAAACTTATTTATGCTCTTGTTTTGCGCTTATACAGCAAATCATTCACTGCATATATATTTTAAGCAACTCTTTCTTAGCTTTGATAAAAAATACATTTTTTAAGATTTATTTTTTGTGGTGCTTTTAGTAGGGGGAGGCCTTTTCCGATTGTCTCCGAAATTTCGGATTCGTACCTCATGTACTAACCGAGCCCCAATTAGTACGAAAATTAAACAATACATCACAGGGCTTTGTGGCGTGTCTCCACAGGCTTGGCTTTATGTTCCCACGATCAATGCGTCTGCGGACACGAAGGTTATCCTGTGCATGTACAGTCACCCAAAAAAGTATTCGGACACTTGAATGAAAAAAAATTGAAGTCGATTATTTCTGTTATTTTTGGGAATAACTATAACTTTTTGTAGTATCTTATGAAACGTACTACTAGACATAATTGCAGAAAAAGTAGCTGAATAAATTAAATAATTACACGACTTTTACAACTTTCATTACCAATAAAGTGAAAAAAAATGTCAAAAAAGTATTCGGACAGTGAGAGAAATTGAAGTCTTTTAGCGATAAATCAAAAGAAATAAAATGCTTACATGCTTTAAGAAACGGCAACCCTTTGATTTGAAACCCGAAATTAGAATTGAAATGAAAAAACTCATTGTAGATCACTATAAAAGTGGAAAATCTATTCGAAAAGTAAGTGATATTTTAAAAATAAGTAAATCAATAGTTTTTAGTATAATTTCTAAATACAGGAAATCTGGCTCTGTAGAAAATAAAGCACAGACAGGACGGCCAGCAATTTTAACACCTCGCGAGCAGAGGTGGTTTGTTAAAAAAATCACTATTAATACGAAGATAAGTGCTGTGAAATTAACGCTTGAAGCTAGAAAACGTTTCAGGAAAATATCTCATCCTGAAACTGTAAGAAACGTATTGAGGAATCATGACTTTCATGCTCGAGTTGCTAGAAAGAAAACGTTTATTAGTAAAGTGAACCAGAAGGAGAGATTGAAATTCTCTAGATGTTATTTAAAAAAAACCAAAAGAGTTTTGGGAGTCTGTAATTTTTGTTGACGAAAGTAAATTTAATCTTTTCGTTCAAATGGAAAGCAAAAGGATTGGAGAAGAGTATAAAGGTATGAGCTTAAACTAAGAAATCTTCGTGCTACAGTGAAACATGGCGGCGACAGCCAACTTGTCTGGGGTTGCATGAGTAGCTTTGGAACATGTAACTTAGAATTAATTGACAGCAAAGTCAATAAATATGGTTACTTAGACATTCTTAAAAGAAATATAAGACAAAGTGCTCAAAAAATGGGAATTTTGGCCAATTTTAAACTCTACCAAGACAACGATCCGAAGCATACGTCCCATGTTTATATGCTATGGGCTCTCTATCATTGTCCTATGGTCATTAAAACGCCAGCCCAAAGTCCTGACCTTAATCCTATAGAACATTTATGGGATAATATACAACAATGTTTGCATGAAAGTAATATTACGAGCAAAAATATCCTGAAAGAAAAATTAATTGCAGCATGGAGAAATATTGATCCCAATACATGCAAGAAATTAGTCAATTCAATGCCAAGTAGATTGAAAGAAGTAATAAAAACAAGGGTCGGCCAACAAAATACTAAAATAGTGCTTTCAAGTAGTAAAAGTATTTTTTGTTAATTAATTTATAAGTGTCCGAATACTTTTTTGGACTGAAAATCTATTGTAAAAGTATTATAGCGTTAATTATACTTTAATTTTTAAGTTTAAGAAAACTATTTCAGTAGTATATGTATTTTCACACCTTGTAGGATATGAAGACATGATTCGTTTTGCAATATATTGTTTTAATATTTTTTATTTGGTGAATAAAGTGTTATTCATGTTGGTGTCCGAATACTTTTTTGGGTGACTGTAAGTGTACTGAAGTGATTGTCCTTTAGACTGAATCATCACATGAAGTTGGAGAACTTCTTGCGGAACTATTTAAACCAGCGGGAGTGACCTCCCCGAAACTTTCTCGCATACGACCAGTAATGTGGGGTGGGTAAACACCCAGTTGGTAGGTAAATATTTTTGGGGTATTTACCCAAGGCCTGGTTATTTTGAAAAAAAATTATGAATGGTGATTTACAATGAAACATATAAAATTTATGAATTCCAAAAACTTAATATTTTGCAAAAAAATTGCGTATGTTCGCAATTTTTACGCGCGCTGAGGTACCACAACTTTATTTAACGTTTTTGAGTACGAAATCTTACTATAGATATCGCACAACATTTCACTACACCTCTGGTTAATCACAGGAGTCCATCTGGAGAATATCAAAAGAAGTTTCGTTTTGGGGATTGCCATAATTTCCGAAGCGCGTGTTTGCGGCTCGCTTCAATTTCCGCCAAGGTCAAACGCCAACCATACTCACTTGAGTAAAATAAGCGAAACGCTCGCCAACACACAGTCGTAATGTGCATTTTGAACTAAATATGCAATTTGAACACCTGTTTTTCAACCGATTGAGATGAAAATTGGGCACAGATCTATAAATAATGTTAGCATCCGCGATATCAAGTTTCATTTATATAAGCCAAAGGGCTTATGAGATACAAGTATGCGATTATACAGACCGACAGACAGTCAACCCTTTGACGGATTTGGCCCAAAATTTTATACGAACCTACATTCATGACGATAAAACTGTGTACCAAATTTTATCCATCTAGCTATTCAAGTTTTTGAGTTATAGTGTTCACATGACTTCGGACCTATAGACAGACAGACTTTCCTTTGACGGATTTTGTCCAAAATTTGTTAGAAATCTACAAATTATGTTTAAAGACCACATACCAAATTTCATCCCAGTAGCTCTAACAGTTTTCGAGTTATCATGTTCACAGACAGACAGACAGATATAATTCCAAAATTGTGATTTTCGGACTCAGGGAGGTCTAAAACGTGGAGATTCGGCAAAATCTCGAGTTCGAATTTTTTGACGATTACAGTACTTTCTCTTTGTATACTTCGTATACGAGAAAGTATGGGTGATACGGGAGTATCTGAATTTTTTTGAAGCTGAACAACTCCAGAATACTTCAGAATGGAAGATATTATCAACAATAGCACGTATGTATGTCGCCATTCGAATGTAAAATAGTTATGACCATCCACAAATTTCTTGCAATTTTCGCATAGGTGCACATTTATTCACCCAAATTTTTAAATAGCTTTAGTCAAGGGTCCAGACAGATTTGATATCCAAACTGATCCAATTTCACTCTTCTTAACTGGGCAACATCAATTGAGACATGTTAGAGTTCGCTATCACGGTGCATTTTAATGAGTTTTTATTTCTTAACTGCTCTGTTAAAGAATTTTTTACTTAATTATTGGCTCTCCGGGGGGTACTTATCCTGCAGCTTCTCATCCGCAGCACGTGGATGAGAAGCTGCAGGTAAGTAAGCGGCGTCTCGCTTTTCCTGGGGGGTACAATAGTGGTGGGGGTCGAGTTACCTCCTCCAGTGATAGTACCTCCTACGGGAGGGATCGGGCCGTGGCCGATAATGGCTACTAGGACCACAGCCTAGGGATGGGGAAAACCTACCGGTTTTAACCGAAAACCGTTATTTTTGTTTCGGTTAACCGGTGTTTTTCGGTTATTTTTTGTCCCGGTTATAACCGGTTATTTTTGCAATAACCGCCATCCCTACCCCAGCCTCATTACTCGAGCCATTGCAGCGGCTGTCATTCAATGTTCCCAGGTGCTAAGGCAGGACGGGGGTAACTCTTTTAACGTTAAGTTTACTTAATTATCTACATGCATTGGTAATGCAGCTGTTCAAGAATATTTATGGAAACTGAAGATTTTAAATGCTACTTACCTCAAATTCCGTGGTGTCTCCCGATCGTCTCTTATCTTCGATACCTCTGAACATTTCTTCACAAAATTTTGGTACGATACCTAAAATCAGAAAAAATTATTATGTTTTTCTTTAACCCTCCAACTATTTATCCCGCGATTTCCGCGGGTAGGAAGTAAGTCCATTTTCTGCTGCATTCTGCGATTTTCGCAAGCTCCTGTGCTTGCTTTGTACTATTCTAGCATTAAAACATATTATACTAATAAAGCTTTACATAGTATATATAGCAATTCGCTTCCTTCGACGATACTTGAACATATCTGAAAACGTTGCATCTAAATAGCGATTTAAAAAATACGCAGTCAGAGGGTTAAGCTTCAACCAACATAGATTCAATAAATAATAAGAGAAACAGATCGTAAATTAGGCGTGGAAGAATTTAAACAATTATATAATAAATGCGTTCAAAAGCCATATGATTTTTTCGTGTAAAATTTAGTGCATCCAAAAATGAGATATCGAAAAAGAATTTTCTGAAAGAGACGATTTTTCTGAAGATACATTAGAACTCATCACAAGAAAAGGCGTTTATCCTTACGATTATTTGCATTCTGCAGATAAATTACCAAATAAGAAAGAATTTTTTTATCGATTAAACGAATGCGATATTACATATGAAGATTATCAACATAATCAAAATCTATGGGAAGCTTTTCATATTAAAAATTTAGGAGAATATACACAATTATATGTTAAATCAAATGTTATATAAACTGATATTTTGAAAATTTTCTAAGATATTTGTATGAAGACATATACATTACTTGGTATTATACCATTCCATTTTTTTCTTGGGATGCCATGTAAAAATATTCAATTCGAATTGTTAAATAATTATATTTCATTTTTAAAAAGGCATAAGAGGCTGCATTTCTCATGTTGTAATAGAAATGGAAAAGCCTGATCTAGCATCCCCCTCTCTAAACGTAGTTCGTCCGACGTTTCTATGTTTATCTTTGAATGAAAGAACCACTTTTGTTACGTTAAATCCTCTTCTCTCAGTCTCCCAACATTTAAAAGATTAGATATATTTTCTGTATGTCTCTGTGAGTTCTCTTGAGAGACAGATAGTTGAGTGTAGCCTATAATTTCCAGATTTGATCATTTTTTGTCAAATAACAATATATACTTGTTGAAAATTTATTTCATTTTTTTCCAATATGCAGAGATTTCCAAAAGTTAAATTGAAAACCAGAAAAACATTACACCACCAAAAGTAAGCAAGGTTTCATACAAATTACCCAGTATACGTGAAAAGTGATGCTGCATCAGAATATGATTAGCAGTTTAGTAGAGCTGCTGTCGTTTCATGTCATTGGACATGTGACCTAAATTTTAGTTTATTTAAGTCCAGTTTTGAAGAAACACGAGGGCTATTTTGGGACGGACCTCGTAATTTTGAACAGGTGTCAGATGACGAGGTCGATACCCGAGCTAGCATCCCCTCTTTAAACTTCCACACCACACCAGCGGGAGGAAGTTTGGCCCCCTACGTATGATTTAACATGCAACAGGCCCACATACACAGCGGATCTTCGATGGAATCGGGTATCGAACCTGGAGCACTCCGACCCCGAAGCCGAGAACTTATCATTAGACCACCACTGCCCACGTGACCGAAGACAGGCTTTAAACGCCTCTGCAGTTTCTGCAAGTAAAAACTGTATAGTGAAATTTCGAGATATCTATTTTTTAGATCCGAATACTCAACATCATTAATCTGAAGAAACACGATGGCGCGCTATTAGGTGAATGGAAACGGGACAGTCAATTCTATGTAGCATGATGGTTGCATTTGAGCCTTTCTGTAATTTATAGACTGAGGTTTGCATTTCAAGGAACAGAATCAGCTTCTAAGAAGTATAACCCAGGAAGACACAGTTAGCCGCTATTAGTACAGTCAACGAAGGCCCTAAATGGGGGTGAAAAAATATTAGATCATATAGCTAGGAAAATTGGTACACATATTCGTGAGGGGCTACTGATGAACATACTAAATGTCCCCGGTCCTGAAGGGGGAGCTCGCGCCGCCATCTTGGATTTTATCCACTTTAGTTTTCTTGAATATCGCGAAAACTATTCAGTTTTCAAAATACTATTGATTTAACAAATTAAAAAGTGTAAAATTTCCTACAAATACATGCATTTATTATTCTTCTAGCTTTAATGCTTTCTGAGATAATGGGTCTCAAAGTTTGCCGCCATCTTGGATTTTATACCCTCCCCTTTTTTAGTCTTTGTTTATTATCTAGACAACTGTTCAATTTTCAAATTGCAAGTGATACAATAAACAAAAGAGCGTAAAATTCCCTACAATTACATGCATTTATTATTCTCCTAGCGTTAATAATTTTCGAGATAATGGGTCTCAAACTTTACCACCATCTTCAATTTCATCCCCTCATTTTTAGTTTTTCTTAAATAGCTCAAAAACTATTTAATTTTCATACATGCAATACAACAAATTAATGACCGTAAAATTTCCTACAAATATATGCCTTTATTTTTTATCTAGCTTTAATAGTTTCTCAGATAATGGGCTTCAAAGTTTACTACCATCTTAGATTTGATCCCCCCCCCTTTTTAGTTTTTCTTAAATATCTCGGAAACTATTAAAACTAGAAGAAAAATAAAAACACTTATTTGTAGGGAATTTTATTATAATTAATCTGTTGCAATACATGTAATTGAAAATGTAACAGTTTTGGAGATATTCAAAAAAAGACTAAAAAGAAGAAATGAAATCCAAGATGATGGCAAACTTTGAGACCCATTATCTCAAGAACTATTAAAGCTAGAGGAATACTATATGCATGTAGGGAATTTTACGCTTTTTGATTTCTTAAATCAATTTTAATTTGAAAACTGAATAGTTTTCGAGGTATTCAAGAAAAACTAAAAAAGGGGGATGAAATCCAAGATGGCGGCGCGAGTTCTCCCTACCCACAGGACCGGGGACATTTAGTATGTTCAACAGAAGCCTCTCGCGAACATGTGTGCCAGTTTTCAAAACTACACGATTTAATGT
Organism: Araneus ventricosus; assembly: GCA_013235015.1. Classification (NCBI taxonomy): domain Eukaryota; kingdom Metazoa; phylum Arthropoda; class Arachnida; order Araneae; family Araneidae; genus Araneus; species Araneus ventricosus. Next base: position 9,256,547 of record BGPR01000001.1, read on the forward strand.
TTTTTTCAAACCCTTCGTTGACTCTACTATCAACTAAGATTTTTTACAAATTCATTCACATTGAGACCATTTATCTCAAAAACTATAAAAGCTAGAAAGAAAATAAAAGCATGCATTTGTAGGGGCTTGTACGGTCTTTAATTTTTTATACCTCATTTTAAAATTGAATAGTTTTCGAGATATTCAAGAAAAACTAAAAAAGGAGGATGAAATCAAAGATGACGGCAGACTTTGAGACCCATTTATCTCGGAAACTATTAAAGCTAGAAGAAAAATAAAAGCATTTATTTGTAGGGGATTTTACGCTCTTTAATTTGTTTAATCAATTTTAATTGTAAAACTGAATAGGTTTCGGGATATTTTAAAAAAACTAAAAAAGGGGAGTGAAATCCAAGATGGCGGAGCGAGCTCTCCCTCAGGACCAGGGACTTATAGTATGTTCAGCAGGAGCCCCTCACGAACATGTGTACAAATTTTCAAAACTATATAATTTAATGTTTTTTTCAAACCCTTCGTTGACTGGATTATATTTGCATCTAACTGATAGGTGGTTAGGATCAGAGCTTCACTTGTAGATCTCACTGGATCGCTTGTATCTAGATCAACTGTGTGTATCAGGATTCATACTGGAGGGTTGTATGCAAGACGCTCAGCAGAGTGTGTATCCCTCACGTCGAAATGAAAGGTTCAATTAGGCACACACAGTTGTCAATAGGGCCCAAGTCAATGAAAGTCTGTAATCTTTACTGATGAGTCCAAATTTTATTTGCAAAGTGACTCAAAAAGATTACTGATTTTGCGGGAACCCGCTGTTATCCCAATCAGATCTCTGAAAATGACAGATTTGGGAAATCCAATGCATGTGTCTGGGCAGGTACCTTTTTGGATGGCCGTACTGACCTGTATATCGTCCCAAAAGGCACGCAATGCTCAGTTACATAGGTTTTCTCTCCAATTGTTCTTCCTAACGAAGGTGCAGAGGGCGACTCTTTCATCTTAGAAAATGGTAATGCTAGATCACATAGAGCTCGGTTGGTGGAGAATTATCTTCGTGAAGAGACTATTGGTCTTGTTGGTTTGTCAGCAAGTTCTCAGTCTTAAACCTGATTGAGCATGTTTGGAATGCTCTAGGAACACGTATTGCTGAGCTTAACCCACCCTTACCACCCTTGTCTAGACACAGCAATGGGCTTGGCTAACAACTGAATTAATAATCACTATCATTTATAGCATGAACCTTCGCTCTCGTACCTGTACAGTTGTTAGAGGCAACCACACTCCACATTGAAGCTGATAACACACTGAATTCTGATACTATGCATTTTGATATGTTTTCATTTTATGTATTTTCAAGACAAAATAAGCCCATTGTTTTTCCTTTAGACCTCATTTGTGAAGCACTGTTTGGTTAGTGTTTTTGACAAATTTTATTCAATTTCACAAATTTCCTTTCTGAGCCACTGATGCCATTTGGCATCACCGGAATAATCTGCATTTACAGTCACCCAAAAAAGTATTCGGACACCAAGATGAATAACACTTTATTCACCAAATAAAAAATATTAAAACAATATATTGCAAAACGAATCTTGTCTTTAAATCCTACAAGGTGTGAAAATACATATGCTACTGAAATAGTTTTCTTAAACTTAAAAATTAAAGTATAATTAACGCTATAATTCTTTGACAACATATTTTCAGTCCAAAAAAGTATCCGGACACTTATAAATTAATTAACAAAAAACACTTTTACTGCTTGAAAGCACTATTTTAGTATTTTGTTGGCCGACCCTTGTTTTTTATTACTTCTTCCAATCTATTTGACATTGAATTGACTAATTGCTTGCATATATTAGGATCAATATTTCTCTATGCTTCAATTAGTTTTTCTTTCAGGATATTTTTGCTCGTAATATTACTTTCATGCAAACGTTGTTGTATATCCCATAAATGCTCTATAGGATTAAGGTCGGAACTTTGGACTGGCATTTTAATGACCATAGGACAATGGTAGAGAGCCCATAACCTACAAATATGGGACGTATGCTTCGGATCGTTGTCTTTGTAGAGTTTAAAATTAGCCAAAATTCCCATTTTTTGAGCACTTTATTCATATTTCTTTAAGAATGTCTAAATAACCATTTGTATGACTTGTGTCAATTAATTCTGAGTTACATGTTCCAAGCTACCATGTCATGCCCCAGACAAGTTGGTAGTCGCCGCCATGTTTACCTGTGACATAAGATTTCCTGTAGTTTAAGCTCATACCTTTATACTCTTCTCCAATCTTTTTTTCCATTTGAACCAAAAAAGATTAAATTTACTTTCGTCAACAAAAAAGTAAGACTCCCAAACTCCTTTGGTTTTTTTTTTAATAACATCTAGAGAATTTCATCTCTCCTTCTGGTTCACCTTTTACTAATAAACTTTCTTTCTAGCAACTCGAGACGAAAGCACTGATTCCTCAATATAAGCTTTTTACAGTTTCATGGATGAGAGCATTTCCTGAAACATTTTCTAGCTTCAAGCAAGCACTCTACAGCACTTGTCTTGATTATTATATTTTAACAAACCACCTCTGCTCGCGAGGTGTTAAACTGCTGGCTGTCCTGTCTGTGCTTTATTTACAGAGTCAGCTCTTCTCCTGTATTTAGAAATTATACTAAATACTATTGATTTTACTTATTTTTTAAAATATCCATTTACTTTTCGAATAGGATTTTCCAATCCTTTCTTATAGTGATCTACAATGAGTTTTTTTCATTTCAATTCTAATTTCGCTCTTCGACCCATGCTCTTACGTTACAAAATATTTCTTCTGATTTTTTATTTTAGACTGATTAATCAAAGGGTTACGTTTCTTAAAGCATGTAAGCATTTTATTTCTTTGATTTATCGTAAAGACTTAATTTCTCTCTCTGTCGGAATACTTTTTTGACATTTTTCAACCTTATTGGTAATGAAAGTTGAAAAGTCGTGTAATATTTAATTTTTCAACTTTTTTTGCTGAAATATGTCTAATGTACGTTTATAGAATACAAAAAAGTATGGTTATTTGAATGTCAGAATAATCGACTTTAATTTTTTTTTTTCGTCTAGAATTATCCGAGAATACTTTTTTTGTGATTATATACATTCTGCTTTTAAACTGGTTTGAAGGGAGCCCAGATGTCAAGCATGATCTGTATGCTGAATAGATCGAAGGAATATTCATTATATTATATATGCAATTAATCAATTAATTAATCTGAACAAGAATTAATAATTTTAATATGAAGTATTTGTTGCATTTTTCTCAATTTTTATTTTTTTTACGAGCAAACAACTTAAACTGAGAAGGGTTAATTCCCAACCAGAGACATTCCAAAATTACAGTTTCTCTTTTCCACCTTAATTTTTGGAAATCAGTGTATACACTGGATGAGTATAAAATTAGGAGACGTTAATAGGGGTATTATACACCGAAACTAGCATTTCTCTGTTGGAGTTTGTAAAGATGGAAAGTCGTAATTAATGACGTTTAGTTTAGTTATATTAACAACCGTTTTAAAGCAACCTCAATTTGGACAGGTCGATGACGAAGATGACACTCTGGACTGGCACCCCTCCTCTTCTAAACTTCGACGCCACCTGTTAATGAGCGGTTAGACATCATAATTGATGTTCTGCAAGTGAAAATCGTACTACACACGCTTCAGTATACTGTAATTCATATTATTTTTCCTTAAATTCAGTTTATTAATTAAAACTCCTTTCCAAAGTCATTCACAAGGTCTATATCTGACGTGACCTGTAATTTTAAGCCGTGGTTGATATCCGAAAGGACAACTATGTAAGCCAGCAATCGAATCTTCATCCTTCACCTGCACCAGACTCCGGCATATATTCAAGAAGGTCGGGTGTCGGACCGCCTATCTCCGGTCCGGAATCTGAGGCTATGCAACTTCAACCGAGATGACTCCCCTTTTGTTTGCCGTTCGGTTCCTCAATGATGAAGGTTTATCTTTAGTTTATAAAACTCATGATGCAGTATAAGCAGGAGCTTTTACCGTCACTTAGTTCAACGGTCTTTGAACACGTTTACAAACGTTGCATCTAAACAGTGATTTTAAAAAAATTTGCATTCAGGGTTAATGCGGTTTTAAATATGCTAGAGAAAATTTATCATTTGTAGATCTAAGCTAGAGCCACTTCTGTGTTGGTACATTTTATTTTGCTAGTTAAATACTGAGCAGGCTTTATTGAGTTTCTTTTAGGTATCCCTGAAAATTTGTAACAGTAACTCAAATTCAAGTTCGACGATATTCGTACTCATATGGTAACATTTTAAGATTCCTATTCATGTTGAACCCTCATAATACTGCGGCTAAAAGCATGTCCATTTCTTTACTGCATCCGATTTTCGCAAATAATGGATTTACTGTAACTTTTAACCCTTTAAGCCGATTTTTTTAAAAATTAATTTTAAAATGTTTTTCCGACTTTCAATTCCTAGAATAAAACATGGGAAAAAATACTTTAAAATTCCTACTTTGTTTTAGAATGTAAACTATGATTAAAAAGCAGTTTTTACCAACTGACCTTTATTTCAGAAAAAATTCCTTAATAAAATTTACTATAATAATAAACACGGAGTGAATTTTAATAACTAATAATACGGTAAGAGGAATTCTCCTTTAACATTGTCAGAAGAATAAAATATGGTATTCAAGCGTACAAACAAAGCAAAAGGATTCATCGTGAATAAAAAGATAATTTATTTCTATTTTTTATCATCCACTCAGGCTTCCATCTATATGTTGTCAATTGAGTTAATAAAGAATTTTCAATATGTTCCTATTGGCAAACAATAGGCACTAGAGCTCAAGTCTTATTCTCAAGATTTTAGAAGAAAAAAATTTGTATGTTACTTAAAGGTAACCGAGAATTTAAGGGTTAAACGTTGAATCATATTATATAATAAATCCTTGCGCGTAAATAACAATATCTAGCGTTCAACGGTGATTCTGAAAATGCTTTTTAAACGATTGCATTTAAAAGTCAATTCAAAAAAAGTTGGTAGTTGAGGTTTAGAGCTACAAAGACAGACTCACGAATCAGAAAATCTCCCTGCACGTATAAATATGCAGGAACAAAAATGCTCCGACACGTATTCTCTATCAAAGAAGAACAGGGTGTCGGAGATTGTGAGACACATTTCCATATAATTATTTTAAAACCTAATAATGTTAAGCACAGCTACGTGGTTTTTTAAATGAGGAACATATTAAAAGGTTTTTTTTTCAGATAGGTAACGTGGCGTTACGCCATTTGAAATTTGCTAGCAGCGAGAAATTGTACGCAATGATTACCGATCCGACCGATGCGTTTTCGTTGGTTTAATTTTTTAGTTTATTTGAATATCTCAAAATATCATCTTTACACCTGAAATACAGATTATGTAACAAACCATGACGTACAATTCCTTAATACTTTATTTTATTTTTTCATTCAGCTCAATATTTTGCGAGCTCTCAAAATGGAAGTTACAATAATTGTCGACACCTAGAGACCCTGTACTTGTGGCGTGTTTCCTATCTGAAAAAAACTTTTGAATCGCTCTCATTTAAAATGAGTTGTAACATTATTAGGGATTTTTTATTATCTTGACAGTGTCCCATAATTACTCATCCTGTATTTAAATTACATTCACTTAAGCTGACACTAGTCATCACTCTAAAGAATTAAGGTTTTAAATCCAATTTGCGAAAAGATTAATTTCTTTTTCCAAAAGAAAAGGAAATTCCCGTTCTTTACACAGAAAATATAACACTTTCGCATACAAATGGCATCTCACAAAGACAAACCTATTGTAGACGACGTGTAGGAACCAAAAACATTGTAATTCAAAAAGATCATTATCAAGTAAAATCATTTTTAAGAAGATAATCAAATTTCAAAGATATCGCTTGGAATCCTACAAAACTGGGCAAAAGACCTTCTGTGATGAAGACAGCTTTGGATTTGTCTCCACTGGTTTACCTTGCTTGCTCCATAATCTTACGGTGGCTATTTGTTGTAATCTACCCATTTTTTATCCCCAGTAATCAAGAGTTTCCAAAAATGGATAACTTCAATTGCGTTTCATGAGGTAAATGGACTTTATGCACCGTTTAAAGGTTCAGGAGTATAGAAAAACAGCTGTCGGAGGAATAACAAAACGATCGGCCTACTACAGCGACCTGTCAGAAATAAAAGCAGGGTTCGAGGTCAGCTGTTTTAAAGACTGACAATGGGCTCCGGCAGGTCACGTGACGGAGGATGTGACTACATGTATAAGGATTACATTGCTACGGAATGCTAACCAATTATTCCAGTTCCTGAGGAACCATAAATGAGTGTTTTCATCAATGTTGTTTCAACTCTCTTTCAATGTACATATGGGGTAGGGGGGGCTAGAATTGTTGACCATATTGTAGTATGTACCATGATGATCTGCAGCGATACTCCTTGAGTTGGCCGATCATCAACTTTAACTGGACGGCAAAAAAGCGAAGTGAATCTTTGAATGAAAATGGCCTGCATAACCATTTCAGATGACACCGTTATATTAAGTTTAGGTCCTCACGCACATCACTTTTTGTAAGTTTGCAGGACAAAGGGACCGAGATAATGTCAAATTAAAACTCTTACAGACTGATTAATACAAGATTTTTAATGGGCATTAAGCTGTAGTAAATATGAAACATGGTTTGACTTTTTGAAAACGTAAACATGTCTAAAATTATAAGAGTGAAATCCCCAGTTACTAATTTCCAACCTAATACATGATTTTTTAATAATCGTAAAATAATGAGTAATATTTTGACCAGACACTAGCAATACGAGCATGGCGCTGCCATGGAATCAGGACCAACAAAACGAAAAAAAACGCCTCAATGACACGAAAAGTTTTGAAAACAAATCAAAACAAAGTACATATTATTTGATTTTCCACGCTATTTTCTTCCTTGATAGTAACATTTGAAATTGTAGAAAACAGTAGCAGAGTACCAAAAAAAAGAAAACGATATTTTAGGGAAAACATTTAGGATTTAAAAGTGATTCCTATAAACTCGTAAAATGTTAAAGAATGAAAACCAAGGAAATTTTAAACGATTTCAAACAAACAATACGCCTCGTGTGATACAAACTATAATTTCTATGGTTTAAATATATCCAAATGAATCTGAAGAGAGAAAAAAGAGATGAAGGCTCACACTTCAGGTTTAAACTATAGTACATTGGTAAAATAGCTCTGAAGTCATATTTCATTTTTCCAGTCTTCTGTACCCGAAGATATCACCATATGCCTGATCATCAAAAAGTAATAAAACAAACAAGTTAAAAGAATGATCTGTCGACGCGACGATCGTACGCGTGAAACCTAGCAGAATCGTGAAAGCAAAAAGGGATTATGACGTCACGTGGTTCTGACGAAATAAAAAAACATGGGAAAATACGTCAGCGATCTGATTACGAAGAATCATGAAACGAGTTTTGAAGCGAAAATTTTTCAACACTTCAGAAAAGAAATAATTAAAATTCAACCAATTGTTCACTTTAACCGTTCTTGTTTTAAATCAGAGAAACGTTTATATTTAACATTCAAAAAAATTTCAAATTGACAACAGAATTCTAAATCGGAGGAAAGAAATTGAAATTCAAAATAAAATAATTTTAGGGCCAACCTACTATTTTTAAAAAAATTTCTCAAAATTCAGTAAATTACGTTAGAAACTAAACACACTTCATTAGAAAGAAAATTAATCTGTCTTCCGATGGTTACTCATTTTTCTGCATATCGATTATCAGAACCTATTTCCTTGCGAAATTAGCGCAAAAAAATACCCAAAAAATACAAAACATTAAATAAAAAAATTTTCTAGATAAAATTTCCCCAAAATTGGGCTTGAGGTGCATTGAGGACATTACGACTATCTGTAGCTAAATTTAATGGATGTAAGTGCTATAGATCTGTCTGACATCGCACGCGCACACACCAACATTGCCTTTATAAATATAAACATAATGACTGATAATATTTGCATAAAACCAAATCAAAAGAATACTCAAAAGTGCTTCGAGAGAACACAATTAGAGTGCAGACTGTCATTTTCAGTAAGTATTGTATATGATGAAAAATGAACCTGGTCCATCAGTAATTCCTCTTGAATGACTTGTCTCCGCGTGACGACAGTCACGTGGTACACATCGTGACATGTCATGCAACACCTAACTACACAGTCTTACATTTTCTTGTGACATAATAGCGCCAATGCAAGATATTCAATGGATTCCAAAATTCAGTTGTTGTGGCGGAAGAGAATAAATTGATACTCAATTAAGTGGTCAGCTAGCATTCAAAAAATATTTTATAAATTAAAGAAAAGTAAGTTGTTTAGATCAAGTCCCTTGCAATTATAACAGTGCTGTTAGAGACGTGATCCTGATCTGTTTTCAAATGAAGGACACAGATTCCAGACATGTGAATTACAGATTTAAGACAGATCTACTGATTTATAGATATATATATATTAGTGAATGTGAATGACCAGTGGCGAATCCAGGATCTGGTCTGGGGCTGAGGTCATAAAACTTTGTATCGTCGTGCTGAATGTCAAACCTCATGGTTTATGTAACCAAAACATTTAACTTCACAGACTTTTCTTTATGATTCTTATTGTCAGGTGAGCAAAAGTACAAAACTTTCGATAATTTAATAAAAATACAATGAAATAACTAGACAAAATCGCTTTCTGACGCGTTAGCGCTACAAGTCCAAGTGGAAGACTAGAAAAGTAGAAAATTTCGAGCCTGTTAAGCCGGAGAGCAATGTTGTCACGTTTTCATTATTTTTAAAGGGAAATTACAGAACAACAGTTGTAATGATTTTAAATAAAATCAAGAATTCTTGGTTAGTTTGGGGGCTGCAGCCCGATAGCCACTCCCTGATCTGCCACTGTGAATGACAGATTTAATGCCACCGACACGCAGAGGCGAGAGAATGTAAGTGGTGTCGATGCGTGGTGGCGACATTCTCACCCTAATCGTATGGCCTGAAAAGTGTCCAGATTGTACATGAGTTTTGTCTACCCTCTAATATTGGCGCCCAGGACATTCCATCCCCTCGTTACGCCACTGCCTCACTGGAAGATTTTCAGAGGAATCTGGGCTTGAAAACCTTGATTCTCATATTCTAAACACTAACCTTAAGATAAACGTTTGAATTTCTTAATCGATAATATTTTTTGGAGACAGCTAAATTCTAAGGCGTGATCAGATATCCCATTTTAAAGTTTGTAATGGCCACGATCTCGGTGGTCGATTCTAGCTTTTAACCTTCCAGCGGGCGATCCTGCAAAATTTTAGATATATCGTGCATCGTATTACATAAATATATGTGCTTTTTACAAAAAATAAATACAATCTATTTTATGATATCGTGTATTTATTCAGCCTAATAGTAAACAAAGATTTTATAAATAAAATTGCATTAAATTTATAAAAGAACGATATAAATATGTAATGATGCATTCAAGTATCTCTTGAAACGCGCGCCCACTGGAGGTCAATATCGAGATTTGTAGCCTATTCTTGATACTCGGTTACGTTGGAGACGCTTTTCCCGGCCAAGTTAACAATGGAAAAAGTGACGTCTCCACTCAACCGGGGGTATCAGAATTTGACCCCTTCATTTTAAACCATGTCGGATCACATCTAAGCTGACATCGTACTCTTCTCGCGATGCCAGTGTCAGGACGTTTCACCTGCAACGGCAGGTTGACGTGCTCGTCTAATATCAGGGGCTATTTGCAGGCTCCCCTGGTTGTTGAGACGCACTCTTCGGCATAACAATGGAAAAAAGTGAGGTTCTCGACCAACCGGGGGTACCAGAATAGACCCCGAAGTTGCAGAATAGCCCTCGTTTAGATTTCAGTCGGGGCGTTAATCTAGCGAATCCTATTTGAAACTCGTAACAAATTGAAAAGTTTCCTGATAACGTTTCGAAAACCTTCTGAAATTCAAACATTTATCAGGAATGCTCACTTCTTACGTCTGCATTGGAATCAATTTTAGTGTTACGAAATCTGAAAAATATAATAGTTAAAGTAAATTAATCTGTGACTTCTTGTAACTCTTTCTAACTATCGATATCAAGAAATGAGGCGCATCTGAAATGCGAAGGGTTAATTAGTGTTGTTTTTCGCATCGGGATCACCATTCTCGCACTGATAGGCCGACGAAATTCTTATTTCAATCGAAATTAAAGAATGTCTCTTTTCACAATAATTCAGCAGTCTGATTGTTCCTTAACCCTCCGACTGCGTATCCGCGGGCTGGAATCAAGTCTATTTTCGGCTGCATCCTGCGATTTTCACAATGTGTTTACTTAGTGCTTTTATAGCGTTGGATCATATTATACTAATAAAGCTTTGCATAAAAACAAAGGCCGCGGTGGCCTAGTTGTAAGGTCTCGGCTTTGGGACCGGAGGGCTCCAGGTTCGAAACACGATTCCACTGAAGATCCGCCGTGTATGGAGCCTGTTGCACGCTAAATCATACGTAGTGGCCAAACGTCCTCCCGTTGGTGCGGCGTGGAAGTTTTGAGAGGGGGTACCAGCTCAGGTATCGTCCTCGTCATCTGACCGTGGTTCAAAATTATGAGGTCTGTCCAACAATAGCCCTCGTGTTGCTTCAAAACGGGACGTTAATATAACTAAACTAAACTCAACTTGCATAAAAACAACAACTCATTTGGCTCAACGGTATTTTAACCTGTTTTCAAACGTTTCATCTAGGGGTCTATTCTGGTACCCCCGGTTGGGTTGAGAGACGTCACTTTTTCCGTTGTTAACGGCCGGGAAAAGTGACGTCTCCCAACCCAACCGGGGGTACCAGAATAGACCCCTAAATAGTGATTGGTGACAGTGAGATGGTTAACACGTTAGCTGCCGCGACTCGCGTCTGAGATTCGAACCATCTATCTAAATAGATGACCCCTGGTCTGCTATCTCTTAACTACAGTAGAGAAGGGTCATCGAATTAGATAATAGGTATGAATCGTATTTGATTCATATGGCGATTAACGTGTTAAATACCCGTTTCGAACTAATTTATGCGGTGTGATCTGACCCATCTCCGTCCAACCAAAAGGAGGTGTTAATTTTTGAACCTCATCTATTTCATTTTCCACTCCAATTGCGTTCTCAGCTTTCAAAATGGAGCCAAATTTTGTCAATCCTTATGGTGTGGCTATAAATGCTTTCAAATCATACGATATGTTATACGAATATTCAGCAGTTAATTCGGAATCCGTTCGTTCGGATTTTCCGTTTATCGATCTCAGTATGATTTTGCATCCCTGCCCAGAAGATCCAAAACTTTCGTTTAGATTGTATAGTATTCAATGTATTATAATAATACATTGCTCGGAAGCATAAGCTCGGATTGAATAAGCTCGGCGATAGATTTCTAGGAAATTGATACTCCAATCGACTGAAGCAGGAATTACCTAGAAAAGAACATAATTAATTAACTTTCCTCCTTCCAGCTAAATCTGCCTCAATCTATCAACTTACTCATATTGCAGAGAAACACTTACCCGACTGCTGAAATAGGTGAAAGATAGCTGATATCGCAGCGCTTTAGAAAGCATACTTCTGTATAAAGTTTGTTAGTTAGAGTGTAAATCTTAGATTGGAAATTTTGGTATTCTGCATCAAGTCTCGCGAAGAAAAAGCAACGAGAATTTATAGTAGACGAAATTTATTTAATTTACAATACAATTATTTGCATTTTCATAAATAGGAAACGTAAATGGTTTTCATATTTTCGGAATACTACAATTTGAATGGAATCACTGAATTACACAGTTATTACTGGTGGTATCTTATTTTTCAGTTTTGCCGACAATTTGTTGCTTAATATGTAAATCGATATTAAGGTACTCCCTCAAAAAACACATTAACTTCTAACCGATGCATTTTGGTACTTGCATCTCTTGCTATAAACAGAGAAATGGGTTGATTGATTTGATTAATTAATTGATTTTTTAGACAAATGTTGTGTTTGGGAGCTAAGTGAAGGGAGTAAGACCTCGGAATTTTGAACCGACATTAGAATAACCTTGAGGTCATATTTTACTTGCAGCCAGACAGTCTAAGGGGTCTATTCTGGTACCCCCGGTTGGGGGGGGGGGGTCACTTTTTCCGCACGTTAACAACGGGAAAAGTGACCCCCCCCCCCCCAACCGGGGGTACAGAATAGACCCGTAAATCTCCGTTCTATTCGGACCTCTAGTCTGGAAACTGGATGGCGACAGTGATCTGCGTCTTAATTCCCAAAAACGGCTTAGTTTGATTTTTTGGAATTTCAACAAAAACACTATTAGGAAACGGTGGAAGTTTCATACGAAAACATCCATAAAGTCTCTTTGTAACCGATTTAGCCATATAAAATAAAGTTTAAAAAAACAACTGTTGTAATGGGAAATTTGAATCATTTCAATTCTGACTGAAAGAATTTGAATTCTATAGCAAATTCAAACAAAATGAAAAAGCTTTACCTTTGTTAGCACCATAGCCAATAACTGACCATGACTTCCCAGATCCAGTTTGGCCGTAAGCAAAAAGAGCCGAATTATATCCTTCCCACGCATTTCGCAAAACTCCTCGGCCAAGGTCTTTGTAGACTCGTTCCTAAAAAAAATGAAATTCGAAAACTATGGTCCGAATAATAGCTAACATAGAAAAAGCAATACTGGAACGCCTTTAAATTGTTGTGTATCATTATTTTAAAATGAAGAACTATAAAGGAATTTCAAAATTTCGATAAAACATATTGCAATTCCTTATACACATTTATCATTTCTTATTTATGTATAAATCATTAATATGATTAAAATAGGATGGATGAGAAATTTGGAAAAAATATGGGTTGATAATTCATCACGAGATTAAGGGGTCTATTCTGGTACCCCCGGTTGGGTTGGGTTCCGGTCTCCCCCCCCAGCTCCCAACCCAACCGGGGGTATCAGAATAGACCCCTTACTCTTATGTTGTTTCATACTTTCTGGGCTAGTGAAATGGCGCTCGAATTAATGGAGTCTGTTTCAAATTTCGGACAAAATCCATCGTGGAGAAGACGTTCGTGTGATGTGAACACGATAACTCCAAAACGGAAAGGGATGGACGGATTCAATTTAGCAAGTGGTTTGTACACGGATACTATACAATGGTAGAAAAGTTTGAGCCAAATTCGTGTATCTGTTTTGTCAATAGCTTGGAAGCAACAGTTGAAATTTGGCATATGGTCTTTGCATCCAAACTATAGCCAATCAAAGGGAAATCTGTCTATCCGTGAGCACGAGAACTCACAAAAGCTACAAGGGTGATGGATTTCGGGTGAATTTTTGTTTCAACTTCGCTGCCTCATTCATTCAGTTTGCGAAGCGTTATTTCATCAGAATATACCATAAAAAATATCCTTTAGTTTTGACACGCTTGACTTAACTTGACTTATTTCATGATTGGAAATATGGAAATTTATATTAGTTTTCACTTTTTACCTAACTTGCTAGAATTCTGGAGTCCTGTGCAGTTTTATGTTCCCGAAGACAATGCAATATTTTAATATTTTCAGAACTTAATTATCGGTTAATCGCTTTGTTTCTTTTAGTTTTCATTCAATAGTATGGTATATGGTATGATATGGTATTTCGTGAAAAACAAATTTGAGGCGAGTTTGAGAAAAATTGATTACATGATACCATAATAATTATACAGATGAATTATGAAATGACTTAGAGCATAATAAAAATAATTTTTTTCAAATGCATGCATTTAATAGTGTATAAATAAGCAGAAAATATTTTACATCAAAAATCTGTGAGTCAAAGCAAAAATTGTAAAAGCGTAAAAACAATACTATAAGGAAATTAAACCACAATGAATATCAAAAGAAAGAAACACCCATTAAAAATTCGAGCACCCATTATTAACATCCATTATAAACATCCATTATTAATTACATTCATGAAATTCATTTTATGAACGTAATTAAATTTCCAATTGACTTCTGTCAGCCCCTGAAGCCTCAGACCTCCGGAAAAAATTATTTTCTGGATTTTAATACCATAATAAAATATTGCTTTTTCAAAATTGAGTTTTATTATTTCATTACAAAAGCCTCGCCTTTATGTGAAATTAGAGGAGAGAGCACTCCCGCTGGTTTAAATATTTAAATCATTTTATTTGCAATGATTTTTAGATAAAGTTTTTGTCATTTTATGTGTGAAGTTGAAATATCGTCGCTTAACAACCACCTATCTCAATTTTTTGAAATTTCAAAGAGGAAGAAAATACTCATTTTTCGCAACCAATAAATAGATATTTTTGAATTTTTTTCATATCTGGTAGAAGCATGTAATCTCATGTTTATATTGGATCTTAAATATATTCAGAAATATTTGTTATTGGTTGCAAAAAATTGAGTATTTCCCTCCTTTTTGAAATTTCAAAAAATTGAGATAGGTGGTGTTGCTTGTTAAGCGACGATGTGCAAAATACGGCTTAAATATTCATTTAAAAATCAGAAAAGTTCCGTTTTCTTATTCAAATCCTTCAGAATTTCTTTCAAAAGCCCTTTGTAGGTCCATAAAAATTCACACTCCCAAGCAGTTATTTCAAAAATCTAAATCTTACCTGATCACAGAATTTGGCTCCGTTTGGATTAGATGTGTCCGGAGCGCAATATCCGTTGGGGAGTTCTTTGAACCCGTCATGTGACCAATAACTATGATCATAGGTAAATTTCTTGACTGGGTCACTTGGATCATCTGGATTGGTCAGGAATGTGGTGTTGCCTGACATCTGAACAATAGACTTGGCATTGCGTTGCTTCTCACGTTGATTTTGATAATGTTAAGGAAAATCACATCGAAATCACATATGCATCAAATCATATGTTTAAGTGCAATAAGATTAGAAAATACATATATGAATAAGAACTATTTTTAAGAATTCTTCGTCTTGTATATTATTTTGATCAGAAATAAATGATATCTGCGTTTTATATCATTTTAATTTTTGTTTTATTTGTTCATTTCACTTCATAATAGCAGCGAAGATTTTGTTCATTATTGGACGGTCTTGTTCAATCATTCAAAA
This sequence comes from Araneus ventricosus, assembly GCA_013235015.1. Classification (NCBI taxonomy): domain Eukaryota; kingdom Metazoa; phylum Arthropoda; class Arachnida; order Araneae; family Araneidae; genus Araneus; species Araneus ventricosus. Next base: position 9,271,735 of record BGPR01000001.1, read on the forward strand.
AAGTATCCGAGCACTTCTTATTACTCGCAATCTATAAATATTAAAATCAAACAAAATACGTCATCTGATTTAGTAATGAATCCTCTTTAAACGGATAATATTATCTTCACAATTTCAAACAGCAACCCTCATTTTTTTTTTCTTATTTTATACACATTGAAGACACACAAATTTAGAAAATAGGTCATTCTTATAAATTTTTCCTTTGTTTTATACATTTCGTGGTTGATATGATAACTGTTCATTAGTTGATGCTGCGCCTTATAGCTTTTCTTAACCCTCCTAGTGTCAGACCCGAGATATCCGAGTGAACTTTTTTCCTCTCATAACGGCAGACCCGAGACTCTCTCGGGAAAGAAAAGTTCCATGTAAGTGTCAGACCCGAGATTTTCCTTGTACAAGTTTTTCTCCCCCCCCCCCACAATGTCACTCGGCGACATAATGAGAGGGAGTGTCTGTGGTCACGGGAGGGTCAGTTTGACCAACTTTTCTGAGAATACTCAAAGAAGGGTCTTCTAACAAAGGATTCTGTCACAAAGAATCAAGGTTAGAAGTCATCTGTCACTGCTGAACAATAACAGCTCTAATAGACCCCCCCCCCTAGGGCACGAAAATGACCACAAAAGGGGATTGAAATCCTTTTATCCACAACCTTACAACTTAAAGAATAACCTTCTCTTTTAGCGTGACAATTTCGTCAAACGTAGCAATCTGAAAGCCTAACGGCTGGAGGGTTAAAAAGATATGCTCCAAAATACATAAACATTTGTCAAAGTATGAATCCAAAATCGCATACTTTTATTTTCAAGCTCATTTAAGGAAAGAAAATATGAAAATTAAACAAAAAAGTTAATATTAATTGAATTTATATATAAAGATATAAAAATATTCACAAATCCTAATGAAATATATAAATATTTCATTAGAGTTATTTTTGGAGTAACAGAAAAATGAAAATAAAGATGAGTGTTTTGAAAAGCTTCTTCATCAATTAAATAAAATTCTCTCCGATAATTTTGATGTGCCATTTGCATTTATTTGCCCCTTTAGTTAAAAGAATCGCTGATAAAAAAAAGGGATTCATACTTCTTTTTAAATTTCTATTTCGTTTATAAAGTTGACACTCTATCAAAATCTAAAACCAGTATTTAATCGATTCTGAGATTTATTATTTTTCATATTGTTATTTAATCATACTTTTCTAACTACATTCATTCGTATTTCGTCAACCAAACTTTTCAAAATATCATTTTTTATAAATCAGGATTTCCCAAAACTTTCTGCAATCCTAATAAATTCTTATATGTTTTGCATCAAAACAATCTGTTTCTTGAATCGCTTCTTCTCTGCTTTTAGAGTCAATTTAACATTTTTCTTTTGAATAATACCCAACTATTATTCTAAGGTAACAACTTTATTTTGTGTTTCATTTTAGCTTTAGGTTTCTCCAAACTACTCAGAATACTAAAAGTCTCAGTATTCGGAACGCTTTAGAATTTTTCCGTATCTTCAAAACTATTATATATAAATGGCTGAAATTTTACACAGCTATGTTTCAGGGGTTTTTTTATTATTGGCCTCAAAATTTTCGTTTTTTCTATTCAATAATTTTTGTACATAAATATAATATTGAATTAAAATTACAAAGTTTTGCATTTGAAAAAAATATACAGTTTTGATTTGTTTAATGTAAAGCAATAATTAGTGTAATCGATATATTAAAAATATCTACAGAGCTACCGATGAACCTTCATTTAACATTTAGAGGCCTGAATTTCAACTGCTCATAATTCATCATCCGCTTCTTTGAAATGATAAAGTTTTATATGTATTCGAGTTAATTTATTCCATAGAATTTAAATTTGTATCCTAAATTGGTTATTGCCATTTGAAAGAAGGAATTTTAATATGAAGACGCCCCCTTCCATATTCAAGAATTCCATTCACTTTAGTTTTCTAAGACGACAGAAATTTTTTTTTCAATGTTTATAAGTAACGAGCGGATACTTTTCTGACGGACTGTACGAAGCATCTTGTGTTATTTGGGTAAAGCTGTAATATCATTTATCATGGTATTGCCTAATATGTGATTCCCTACTATATGATTTATCGAAGACATGGAGTTAAAATTAAGTGAAATATAATATATAAAATAACAGGAAGAAAAGGATACAAAATTTATATTTAGTGAGTTTCAGTTTATTAAAATAAAAATAATAATATTCGAATAAAACATTTTCCTCAAAATATAAGTTGATTGAGAGACAACTTTTTTGCAAATATAAAAACTAATGAACAATATAAAAAAATCAAGTATTTTGGAAAGAAATGGATAGAAAAAAATACTTGTGAAATTGAGCCTTGAAAATAAAACAACGAAAGCTATAATTCGTCATTCTTTTGATAATTATTCCGTCCGTGTTTGTTAAAATGTAGTTATAATTTCCATACAGAAGGCAAAAACTAAAAACAATTTTAATAAGATTTTAATAAGTGGTCTCATTTCTTATTTCAAAAGAAGACCTATTCAGAGGTTTACCAAAAACTCTTTTGAGCAGTATTGTTAATAAAATTACAGGATGATATAAAAATACAGTGCCGGAAGACGATGCACTATTGCTAGGCTAGGATATTTTTTGGACAAATCGACCAATTCTATCTATTACTATTAGCTGCATGGTTTTGGAAAGTAATGCCATTATAAAAGATAACAATGCCATACATTAACAATACCATTCTAATACATAAGGTCACTTATTTAAATAATGAAGTATGTTGAAGATATCTCAGGTCTGATCACGAAAAATAATTAAAAGGTTTGCATGTGCATGTATTATATGAAATTATAAAATCAATTATGCATCATTCAGACACAACAAAAATACATTTTACATGCAACAAGTTTCGCTAATAAGTTATTTCAATGCAAGAAACCTTTCAACAAACTGTATTATAGTAGATCATAAAGATGACAGATCGGTTAACAAGCAATATATATTTTATATAATAACATTGTTATTTATATAACATGCCGATTCATCGGAGAAAAAGAAATAATTTTTATGACAGATACAATAATGAAGAGAAACATGCAGTTGCAAGGAAACAACTTTCTACTTTTCAGGTTTATGACAACTTTCATTTAAAAAGCAATAGATATATTTTAGAGAATTTTGTGAATATCATTGCTTACTTTTTTCATAAAATAACAGTTGTAAGTATAATTGACATATGCTTAGTTTGATTATCTAATTGAAAATAACAAGTTTGCAATGGAATTTGAAAAATCGTACCATGGCCAAATAAACTTAGACTAAAATAATGAAACAAAAAAAAACGAGACGTGGGCTTATTTTTTAAACAATACAGAAAAGAGCAATTGAAAAGCGCTTTTCTTTAAGATGTTCGGCACCTCTTATTTGTTATAATTTTACCTATTTCAGATGAAAACTGTCGCAGTGATTACTTTCAAAACTGGCCAAAGGTGAAATTAATTCTAGATATTAGAAGAGAGTTTTTCCTTTTATGAGCATTAAAAACTGCTCTCATCACTAAATACATTCAAACATAGATAGTCACTGTTTTACGGAACAGTTCCTTTTTTTTTAAATATATATTGACTTTGCTTTTTAAATTAAGTAACTTCTGTATATTTGTTTTGTAAACTTCGAGTTTCCCTTAAATTATCGCTTCGTTTTTTTCTAGCTTAGTTGTTTTAAGTTACTAGCTTTCTGGTCAATGATTGTTCCCCACGAATTGGTCTACATTTGTTGCAACATTGTATTTTCTGTTGTATATATCTATGTCTTTCTATCTGTCTAATATATTGTATATATAATTATTATTGATTATTTTATTTTTATTATGCATGTATTTCTAAATCTAAACATAGAACTATTTTGTACTAAACATGGAAGGGAGTTTCACGTGCTAAATTTTGCGTATCCCCTCGAAAGCGTCTCTAAAATTATGGAACGAAAAGTGCATTCGACTGGATGCACAGGATTAAATACCGACTCGATATTTATCGAGGAATCGGTTTCCAATTCAGTTTTAAAGACATTTTTCAATTTGTATTGACTCGCTACCTTCGGAGACTAGCTTACTCGCCGGGAATATTGATTGAGTTTCATATCAGTCAGTTTCATGTTGTCCTAAGTTACGTCAACTAATGTGCAAAAAAGATTGTGATCATTAAAACCGTACTATTTTAGGAGCATGTACCTGCTCTGCTCCTGGCGCTCGTGCACCTACCTAAATATTGGTCAGTGATCTTTCCTAATTTGTTTCAGTCTTTTATGTTAAATCGGACATGATGCAGAATCTAATTAATACTAACACCTGTTATCTATGCCTAAACATGTACATAAAAACAATAGGAAAGTATCCCTTTACTCGATATGTTTCATAATTTAGTTAGGATCTTAAAATAGTTTTGTTTACAGATACAGTAAATGAGTCAATTAACGGCAAAAAAAGTAAAGTATGAAATGATATAACAGAAACTAACAGGGTTTAGAAAAGGCACTCTATAAAATTTATCTCTTGTAATCTTTGTAACTTGTAATTTTTGAAATTTCTAGGTCTTTCCTATCTTGCCTACACGCACACAAATTCCCTTTTTCTTATTCACTTTTATTATTTCAATAAAATCTTGTATGCCCTGCGTGCATCTCATGGTAGGGATGAAAAAAAAACCTACCGGGGTTTTTTTTGGTATGGTTAACCGGTTTTTTTCGGTTATATTTTTGCCCCGGTTTAAACCGGTTATGAAATCCAATAACTGGTTTAAAAAAACCGGAACGGAAGAAAGCCTCGATTTTGGGTTCGATTAGATTAAAATTTACCAAGACATGAAGCTTTGAATTTCATCCTCTTCGACCAATCAACGAGAATGGCTTCCTCGAGGCGTCTGTTGGTTGTCGGATTACTGAAAGAGTCTTTATGAATAGATAAATATTGGCCAATGGATTGATTTCCTGCAAAAACGATACTAATAAAAAAATGTATCTTCAATCGGCGTCTGTGTTTTTATTTAAAAAAATCGATTGTTTCAAAAACCGGTTATTTTGAGAGGTTATAACCGCCAAGTTAAAAGGGTGGTGAAAGAAACCTGAATAACCGAAATCCGGTTATTTTCGCAATAACCGCTATCCCTACCTGATGGGTCCTCGCGCAAGGTATTTTTAAACTTGGCATTGTAATTGACATTTATTCCGTACTATTTTAGGAGGATTTTCCGAACTCAGATTTCAAATTTAATATGAAAGCGATAAAGATGAAAAATCAATTCATCCAACGATATGTTAGTGAGATTAAAACATGCTGATAAAAAAATAGAAGAACATAAAGTATAATCATCTAGCATCGAACTCGTGCGTGGACCGGATATGCTTCAAAATTTTCTTAATATTTGGAGAGCAAACAGTAAGAAAATAAACCCCCGGGAGAAAATATTTTTATACATCTAATTATATACCAGGAACGAATAGCAGTGTTTACAAATGTACAAACTATTCGATTTATCTCAACTTTGCTTACTTATTACAACACTGCCAAGGACATCATAGTTTTTAACAACGTAAGAAAAACACGCGATGAAATGTTTATAGAAACAATGTGAACTATTTGAATTTCATTAAAGGAAAGAAAAATATCGTTGCAAAATATATACAGTCGACGCTCGTTATAACGACCCTCTGCGTCCCGCAGCAAAAGGTCTTTATAACGAGTGGTCGCTATAGTGGATATAATTAAAAAATGTACACATGCACGCTCAGCAGTTCCGTAAAAATAGGCTCTTTTTAAAGAGATTCCAACTAAATACTTAAATTATTTTTTATTATTTGTATTAAAAATAAAATTTTATTAATTAAAAATATATTTTAAAGTAGAAAATAAAGGAATTTTGGAAAAATATCGGGAAGAGTGTCCCCTGAATTCGGACGTTGTATTGGGATTAGACGACACTGGACGTTCGTTATACCGGAAGTAAAATAACATAGAGTGGATAAGGAAACACAGTTGGGGATTTTATCACTGGTCGTTATAATGGAATGATTTTTATAATGAGATGTCGTTATAACGAGCGTCGACTGTATAACGATATTTTTCAAATCGTTATACAGTCGACGCGACTGTATAACGATGTCGAGAAAATTTTGCATGACAACCAAATTGGTATCATTGAAATGATATTTTTTTAATTTTAAGATGGTGCTAAGCTTGTTTTTGCGCAATAATATTTTCCAAAATCATCGTCGAAAAATGTCAAATTTACAGTTAATTTTAAATCAATTAAAATTAAAAAATAGCTCCTTCAAATTAGGTTTCTGCCAAATTTGATATCTGTAGGTCCAACAGAAAGACACGCATTCTCTTTTACTAGGGGGTTACACCTCCTACTCGCTCCGCTCGTCAACCCCCAAGAATCACGTTGTGATTCTTTTGGGATCACTACGTGATCCCAGCTCGCTCGCTCGCCGTACAGTTACGACTGTCTGCTAGTAAAAGGAAATTATAAATACATTAATTACTAAAAGTAAATTTTAATTATTTGATATAGCATAAACTTCTGACATTTTTTCAGCAATTACTAATAAACTAAATCATCAAATCTCTAAAATTAAAATTTGCTATTAGCATATATATATATATATATATATGTTTCAAAGAAATTTGAATGCTAAAATGTATAATTATAAAATGTTTACAAATAGAAATTATTTACATCAATCAGAAATCAGGCATTTAAAACTTCTTGGTACACAAAATTGAATATTTCTTCAACAGTTTCATTAGCCCTAACTTTATTCCAACAAACTTCTAAATTTCCACTCTTCTCAATGAATTATTGCTCAAAAAAGCTTCGTCACATGTATACACACTCACTGCAATAATTATTTAGCCAAGGGAGTTATAACTTTTCTCTCTGGGTAGTTATTTATGTGTTAAAACCTCTGAAAGTTTGAGTTACGAAAGATTATTTAACCCATTTCACAAAGTTTTAGCTTAAAAAGCACAGTTTAACGTGGCAAATGGCTTTAAACATGTTAAGATTCACTATTCAAAATTAAAAACTATAATAAATATTTACTTTTACCTTTTTTAAATTAACAAAATAGCCTATTTTGAAAAATTTCTAAAATTCTTGCTTTTTACACCAAAATTTTAAACATGCTCTTTTTTCACTGATATTTTGATCAGAAAAGCTTCACCAAATGTATACACACTCACTGCAATAATTATTTAGCCAAGGAAGTTATAACTTTTCTCTCTGGGTAGTTTACCATTATTTATGTGTTGAAACCTCAGAAAGTTGAAGTTACGAAAGATTATTTAACCCATTTCACAAACTTTTAGCTTAAAAAGCACAGCTTTACGCGGCAAATGGCTTTAAACATGTTAAGATTCACTATTCAGAATTAAAAAGCATAATAAATATTTACTTTTACTTTTTTAAAATTAACGAAATAGCCCTTTTTGGAAATTTTTAAAAATTTCTAAAATTCTTTCTTCTTACACCAAAATTTTAAACGTGCTCTTTTTTTCACTGATATTTTGATCAGAAAAGCTTCGCCACATGTATAAAAGAACAGGCTCCCACTAAAATCCCACAACTAGATTCCTGTAGGTCGGCAACTTCGCTCTGTACACAAAAATGCTTGATTCTATTTTGTTCATTGCGATTGGATCGTATTATGAAAGATTCCTCAATAGTTTCATTAGACCTATATTGACGATTTCGATTTATTATCGAAACTGCCGAAGTTAAACTCATTTTGAAAAATTTTGATGTCCCAGATCAAATCAATCGCTAATTCGATTGTAAACAATCTAAACTCGCGAGCTGTTGCCAAACGGCGATTAAGAAATTCGACCGTTTTTTGTCGCCACGTAAGAGAATTATATATAGAGATTATGACAGGAAAGAATTGCATCTGTTTACTAACTCATGTATAATTTGACAACTAAAAAAATTAAAGATGAACATTATTTTAAAACTGTTATTAGTTGACCAGCGAGTGTAACCTGATTCCTCTACTGTATACTTTCAAGTTCGAAATATTTATTTAAGAAGCAATGCACGAAAACATTGCCGTGAAGTCAGCAACAGTATCTTTATGAATAATTCTTGAAATGAACTGACACATGTTGCTCGCTTTCGTGACAAATTTTGTCGAATTGTTCGGCACGCGAACTTCTACATTTGGAACTATGTTTGACCTGGTTGTTAAAGCACTGCTTGAAGCTGACATCCGGATAGAAAATCGAATTCTCTGACAAATGTGCATGAAAAAGTGAATTAACTTCATAGAGGATTGTTTCTATTATCCATTCACGAAGTCTGCTATTATTTTAAATTTTTTATTGAAGAGAAAAAATTATTCCATTTATATATGTATTAGAATTTCTATACTGTGTTTTGATAGTATAAAATATTAAAAAAGTAAAATAGAAAATTTTCAAATAAACTTACGCATGCTTCAACAGTAGAATAAAGCTGTGTTGTTGCATTCAAGTTATATATTCAAGAGAACATAATTGGTTATGTTTCATAAGTTTATGATGTATTTCAAAAATATCAACAGGAAATTACAGCTGTAAATAGAAACATTTTTAACGTAGGTATGTGAAATTTTAACGTATGTAATGCAGGTATCAGAAAACTATCAATCCATTTTTGAACTCATTTTAACATTTTAAACGTAAAAATAACTAAAAACAGTCTCTAGATACAAATCCACTTTTGTAATAAATATAATAATTATAAAATATAAAATATTATGATATATAAAATATTAAACATTTTGTATAGTGTTTCGTATTATATTTATATATATTTATATTATTTCGTTAATTGTAACTACCATTTGCCTCGTTCACATGAAAGCCTTAAGTTTGCATATGAGAAATTGAATACAATGCATAATATTTCGTATGATACTCAAATAATTTATGTATAAATAGTTTCTTGCTAATTCACATGTTGAATTCATTCTGAAAAGGAGTTACACATAGTTACTTATATTTTTATCAATCATATGGGAAGGTAGAATTTTCATTCTTACATGCAAATATATGGTTTACAATAATGACGAATTTAAAGAACTCCCTAATACGGTGGGTTAATTTTATAAATTTATCAATAAGTGAATAAGAATAATAATGTTATTCGGTGAATCTTTCATAAATAATTATTAAATTTGTAGGGATGAATTGGACGAGGAGATGTAGTTATTTAAGTAGCACTTCATGAAGCTTGCTTCACTTTTATACCAGAAATGAAATGCATAGATATCAAAAACAGGAAATAATTGGGGTTTATTAATTCATCACCCAAATTAATCCCATGACTGATAGCCGGTTACAAAGAAAATTTACCCTTTAGTTCAGTACAGAAAGTTGTATTATCTTCATAAAATATCGCTCAGTAAAAGGCTAATTTCATTAAAAGACATTCATTCATTTCATTAATTGACATATATGCCTACTGTCTGTTCTAATGAAAAATACAGAGCCTAAGTCAAATAAAAGCACTGTAACTTTAAAATGAATTAAGGCAGAATAATTCTTACAAAACACATGGAGTTTAAGACACGCGCATTGTTTTACGAGATGGCCGGATTGAATTAAAATGCATATAAACTCACATTTTTTCAATATGTTCCAACAAGATATTAGTCATATGGTTATGATGTTTATTTAAGAATTTTTCTGCAACATTTAGGGAAAAACTTGTCCAATTTTGGACTAAATATTTAAATTTTCCACTTTTTGTTAAAATTATGAACAAACCGCCATAAACATTTTTCGAAATTTAAAAAATCGCGTACCAATAGATAAAACATTATTAAAAAAGATAATTGTTTAAAAGGAAAGTATAGTTATTTCAAAAAATGTGTTAGGAAAATGAAAAACCATTAAAGCAATGAAGTAAAGTTTATGCAACTGACATTTATTGTCTCAGAATAAAAATATAAAATTTCGCATATAAAGCAAGCATTTAAATGTGACAAAAATAGAAATGATTTATTCATAATAAGTTAAATAGTTAACAGTGTTGTAAGAGTATAGAAGTATCCAATATGTTTACAAAATATAAATAATAATGAATTTAGGCTATAAAAACATGCAAATATAAAAGCATTGAAAATTTCATTAACTTCTATCGATGATAAATGCTATATTCTAATTTATATAATAAATTTAAAAGCAAATATTCGGTATTTTATCAATAATTAAACAAAAACTACTTATTCTTTAATTTACGCTAAATAATCCTTTAAAAGCCTTACAGGAAAAATATATCTAAAGTAATAAAAGATATAAGTTTATCATTCAAATGTGCTGCCGCATAATTTTAAAACTCAATTATCACTCTAACGCTACTTTAATTAAATGAAATATAACAAATTTTCAAATTTCACTCAAAGGAATGAATCAATTCAGAAATCAGCAAAGGAGCAGAATAGTAACCAGTGTATAAGAACAAATATTCTCTATTTTTTAAGGCATGAACTATTTGTTCTTCTAACTTACGCTAAATTTTTCAGTGGAAGGAAAGAAAAAAATACCATCACGAAATAGACCCAAAGAAATGCGTAAAGGATATGAATGGCCGGACCCGCACCGCGACTCTTACGTTCTCCTCTTCGGGCATTTTTTCGGTCTGAGTCAGAGAATCCTCCTGATCTTCTTCATCGGAATGTTTGTTGTGAGCAAAGTCTCTAGGGCAACGGATTGCCACCGAATCGATTACTCGGCAGATTCCAGGACACTTGCTTACAACTGACAATTCATCAACATGTGGGACTCCTTGATGAGTTCAGGTTAAAACAGTGTTATCTTTTGATCGGGAGATCACATTCGGTTTCGAAATAGCGTG
>BGPR01000001.1:9282632-9335346 GCA_013235015.1 Araneus ventricosus
GACTCCTTGATGAGTTCAGGTTAAAACAGTGTTATCTTTTGATCGGGAGATCACATTCGGTTTCGAAATAGCGTGGCGTCGTATGTCATTGATTGGATCGTTAATTTCTCTTTCTAGTGATTTTGTTTGAAATCGAGAGGCACAGAAATATTATACAACATCCGCGATACTGCTCGATATCGTACAAGAGCGTAGAATAAAAACGTGCAGTATTGTGCAACGTTTTGCGCTATTTCAGAAAATGTGCAAAATGCCACGACTCCTTAAAAATTTGTGGAAATTAATCAAAACTGCTTTGGACTATTCATTTGATCCAGAAATAAGATTTTGGGAAGTCACTCTTTCGAAGGGCTTCGGATAGAAAGGGTTAACCCTGCATTTTAAAACCGAAATATTTTGGATGAATTCAAAAGTCAACTTTCTTTGTTTTCGTGAGATCTCAGTATGAGACAATTTCGAAAATGAGCTAGAAATGTATATTTGCAGTTGTAAAATGTTAAATTATTTTTATTGTTCAAGTGTAGGAAAGTAACTATTTTTAAAATTCACTGTGATAATTCAGTTGGAATGTAAGTTTATAGTAAATAAGTACGAAATAATTCAATGCATCTGGTAATAAAGTAATATTTGCAACTCATACTTTTTATCAAAAGTTTTACACAATGAAAGTCAATAAATGTATTAATTTCTTTAGTTTTCTTCGGGAATATGAGTAATCCTTCCATTCATCTTTTCAAATATGAAGATAGAAATCAAATTACCTGATTCATAAGAGGCACCGTATGATAATTCCCTGAAACTTTTATTGTATTGTCAACCGCTCTTTACCAATTTTCTAATTGTGTTTACTATTTGTCGGATAACGTACTAGAACCTGTTTAGGTTTCCTCGGATCGGGATCAATCGTAACTTTACATGTGCTGAAATAGATAGGGTAGCAAACATTTAATATTTCGGATCTAGGTGGGAATAGGTAGTAAAATGTAGTATTTTCCTTTATCTAAGAAAAATGACACTAAATTACTTTAAACTATTAGGTAACCTTCAGAATACGGCACTTTTAAGTATTATCTAATATACAGGATTAGAGAGAAATAACTTTTACTACTCCAAATAAAACAAAATTTGTACTACTGATGATTCAAATAATGCGCTTATCATTTATTAAATAAAAAAATAGTACAAAAATGGACAGATATGAGACACGGTAATACATACATAAATGTTTAAATGTAGCGCATAAATACATGTATATACCACTATACATGTTCACTGTGTCCTACTTTATTTTCAACAATGTGCTGCTGTCACAAAACCCTATTTTCCACCGTTGAAGTGATTCTGCCAAAATATTCAGAACATGATCACGCAGGCAGATCTGGCACAGATACAGATCTTGTACGATAGACTTTATCCTTCAGAAAACCCAATAAATAGATCTTGTGTGGGGTGATATCAGAGGAACGAGGAGACCCAAGATGCTGAAAAATTACGACTGATCACCCGAGAAAATATGAAATGGTGCCTTAACAATTCGACAGGAAGAACAATATGGGGGAGTGTGGCATCCTGCATGAAAATGATGTTCTGGAAGCACTGGTGGTTTTAAGGTTCTGGAATTACAAATTCTTTCAGAATATCATGATACCGTTGTGCGATGCCAGAATAGTTGCAGCTACTTCTCCAAAAAATATGACTCACAATAAAACCACACTTGAGGCCATTTTTTTTTCACGATTTGTTCTTACTCTTGCTATTTTGCTTCTTCGTGGGTAGTGTGAACTTGACCATTGAGGCAAAAATGGGCTTCGTGAGTTCACAGAATGCTCCATGATCGAGTAACTTCAACTGCCATTCGATCAAGTAACTCAACTACAAAAGTTTTTATTAATTTATTTGATGATGATTTGCCATCTCTTTTGGGAAGTTTCATTATCCCACTCTCATAGGACATCCTAGCTTATCGTTAAAAATTGTTAACGGTGGTGTTTGCAGTCCTCCAGAGAATTGCAATTTTTTCCGTTTAGCGAATTTTGCAAAACGCGGAACCGATGATAATTGGCAATGCATTAAAACCGTTTAAATTTAAAACAAGTTAAATACGATGAAAAAAATCATATGTAAAACATATTCTCAAAATTGAGTCTGAAAAAATGCTGCATAAAAATTGCGCGGCAATCTAAAAACTAGATTGAAAATCTAAAAATGTCACACATTCTAAAAAGTAGTTAAATTTCGATATCCAGTTGCAGTTCCACAGTGCCTATACACGAATTTCCCCTGTATATGAGCCATCTGCGAGTTTTTCTAAAGTCACTGAGACATAAACCTAATTGTCTACCTAAATTTTCCTGAAAATTCTGAGTAGCGTTTTTACTCTCAACAAACTTTCTTTAAGAGAAATCTCTGAAACCTATTCTAGATTAAGCAATATACTTTTCCTTTAAAAAAACAAATTAGTAGTGTGCACATGTACTTGGTGTAACATATTAGCGTTGATAGTGGCATAAAACGTGTAAATTAACTATATACCAATAATAGATCAATCGGAATTAATATGTTCAGGCTTTTTATTTGCATTATCTTGGTTAATACAGGGTGTTCCTAAAATATCTGGTAAAAATATAAATGCAGGTAGAGGGCCCCGAAATAAGCACATTCTACAATGGAATGTGTATGCGGAAATGGCGTGTTTAAGGAAGATATAAACAATAGGAAAGTGAGAAAGACAGGTAAGTCCGAAGAAACAAACATCTTGAGATTAAACTTTCAATATTTCGTGGTCATAAGAGCAACCACCAAGAGTAATGCAAGATTTACAATGACGGCGCACGGACTAGCGAATATTAGTAAAAATGTCAGGCATGTCACGCAAATTTCCAGCATCAACTGACAGGACAATCTGGCGCCTAGATCTTCAGGGGATTCAATGGGACTTTCGATGATCACGCTCTTGATGTGACCACAAGAAATCCATGCCTTTCAAATCTGGTGATCATGGTGACCAATGAACCGGTTCACACCGTCAGATCTAATATGGGCCGTAACTAGCGTCCAGGTAATTTCTAACTTTCCTACAGAATTGTGCTGGAGCTCAATTGTGCTGGAGCTCAATTGTGCTGGAACCACATTCATGTATGAACATCTAGGAAAACATTGGAAGCCATTCGCTCAAAGGCTATGGTTCCTTCCGATTTATGTCTTTCCGACTTTCCTCGTGTTTACTAATTATTTTTTGAATGTTATCAAATTTTTTGGTGAACCACTCTTAAACGGTCCTAGTAAGACGAAAGACCATCGAGTTTTCAACTTGGGACCTGACGATTTGAGTGCCAGGGTCTTAACCACTGAGCTAGTAAGAATTCATTCATTCACTCACTACCCACTCCGAACCAGCCTGTCAAAATTGGCTTAAGGCCTTACATGGCCGGAGGGAAAGTTTTTTTATTAAGTCAGAAAAACGTTTACATTCTACACCGAACACTGGTGGACAAAGTTACATCAAAATAAATTCAAAAACAATACTCAGAAACAATACATCAAATGCCAGGGTGTAGAAAGAGAAATAGGTAAAAAAAAAACACTAAACAATAATTTTAAAAAGTCAGTCTAAATCCATGCACATAAAACACACACAAACAAACACACCAACATAAGGCGGAAACAGCCAAGAAAAAACATTTCAGCATTTAGTAATTCCCTCTCCTTAGAAAATAGAACTTCAAAAGTCAGTCAGACCAAACCAAAACGCGAAGAGCGAAGTAAGGTAGTCAATTACCGGAAATCTAAGGCGGAGGTCAGAAGAGGTACCGTACAGAGCAAGCAGATCGGAGATCCGCCAGTCAACGTCAATGCTATAGGAATTCGTTACCAAATCAGCCACAGCGCCACCGAAACGAACCTCATCGACCATTCCAGAGATCAAACAATCATAAAAAAACTTTGTAGAAAGCTAAAACACCTAAATAAAATGGGGCAAAGGTGATTAAAATGACACAGTTAAAATAGAAAACATAAATAAAAAAAACTGATGGAGTTAAAATTTAAAGCTAAAAGTTTAAAAATTTAAAAATAAAAGTTAAAAAGAGTTTACGTTGAACCCAGACGATCACAGATAGCTTCGCTAATCTTAAAACAAGAGATCAGCTTGTCACGATTAATTTTGCAAGACAAAATGTTCCGAGCCACAGTGGCTTATCATTCTCAGTGGGTCTCAAAAGGTAGAACTCATTTGTATAAAGACACTCAAACACATAATAGTCGGGGTCGCCAAGGGCCCCGCATTCACAATAAGGGGAAAGTAGTATTTTAAATCTGCTGAGATAGCATGGGAAAGGTCATGTCCCGTAAGAAAGTATAAGATATATTTATTAAAAATTAACATTTTTCATCCACGCGAGGCACGTAAGCCCTGATCTGGGTCCCTGATGCAGATTGGTATTGGGTGTAACAATCATTCCAGCTTTCCAATATAATTCTTTTTAACTGTAATTTCAGATATGAGTGTGGAAGTTGGAGAATCATTAACTCTCCATTAGTGGTTGCCAGCTTGGCGAATTGGTCGGCGAGTTCATTTCCTGGGATCCCAGCGTGAGCTTTCACCCAGGTGAGCCCAACCAGTCTCTCCGCCAAGCGAAACTTATTTTTAATTGAATTAACAAAATTTGGTTTTCTCCCGTGGCTCTTGAGGGCATCGATAGAGGACTTGCTATCGGTGAAGATATTAATTTTAGTATTATTCTCAACTGCCAAGTCAGCGGCCACACCAAGAGCGGCCAACTCTGTCTGGAAACCAGTATTATTTGGTTCTAGTTTATGACAAATTATCTTCTGCTGGTTGAAGATGCACACGGAGAATCCAACACCGCCAGCGATCTTGGACCCGTCCGTGTACACCTCAAAAATATTATCGTCCAGTCTCTAGCGGTAGATTTAGTAAGAATTCAAAAAGCCTTCGGCAAGTCTAGTATATGTATATATGAAGTATAAAATACATCTACCTGCTTGTCTGTCTGTCCCATCTGAATGCAGCACTCGTGTTCAAATCTCTAAAATTCCGTAAACCTCTGGATACAAAATGACAACTTCAATAGCCGGTAACAACATCCTCACTTCAATTCCTTCTTCCTCTTCTCCGAGTGTCAAGAATCAGGAGTACCTCGAGAGGGAGTGGGTCTTCTGTCACGCATGATTATCCAAGTACGTTTTGGAGGTGGAATAGAAACGGGGACCTTTCGGTTCCGAGCCGAAGATCCTAACCATTAGACAAAAGGAATTCCCAATGTCCGGAGGCGGATATTGGCTAATATACATCAGAGTAAGATGGCGTAGCACGGTGCGCCACAACGTCAAGACTGTGAACTCAATTTTTTCACTCCAAAATAGAACTTTGAATTCTAGTGTCTCATCTGTACATTTTCATCAGTGTATTTTCATTGAACATTATTATAAACTTTCTTATTATTAATACCTTTGTTTTTATCTGAAAAAAAGTTTTGTATATATAAATTACCAAATTGTTAATTTTCATTCCGTAACCTAAGACAAATAAATTCCTTAGATTCAGCAAATTCTCTGCTTGTCTATAATAAAACTAAACGCCCTGACATAGGTTAACTGTTATATAAAAAGAAAGCAAACTATTTATATATTTCTTCTGTATTTCTTGATGTTATTGCATTGACATTATTTTGTTTCATCATCAGCTTACTGTCTTTCATGGGATTAGTTTTTGCAAGTGCGAAAGTGTTCGGCAGCATTTATTGTTGTAAATTAGTCTTCCCAGTTTTGTATGTAGTGTTCAGCGTCGTAAATGTTATATCCATTTTATTTTTGTTTAGTATCTTATTTTGCATTTTTGTATTTCATTTCTCATTTAGCTCACTCTGTTTTGAATGTTTTTAATACAATGTTATACGCCAGAACCTTGTTCGTACAATATCATTCCCATGTCTGAAAATTGTTTTGTGCGACCTTCTTAAGCGGTCCAGCGTGATGGATGTTGCTCTTGTCAATCCAATGCAAAAACTTCCCCCTTTTCTCTTTCAATAAAAGGTCTGATAGAGTTGACTGGAGCAAAACCGTTATTGATTATTCTGCGCTTGTCTGTCAATAAATGAAAACTAAAGGAAGAACGGATGGGTAGACGGGGAGCTTCTACCGGTGTCTCTTTCACGTCATTACCACAATACAGTTTAAATAACCGTCAAGGTTTCTAATTTTACCGTCAAGGTATTTTCTCAGAGTCATGGAATAGTATACTGGTGTCCAAAAGTAATGCACAATTTTTAAGATGCTAAAAAATTAGATTTATTATGATACTGTTGTTCGCAATCAGTTGCTGCGAATCGTGGTACATACCATCGTCGGAAATGACATTTTATAGTGAAGATTCGGTCACGAGGGCAATAAGGGGGGGGGGGGGGGCCACCAGAATGTGATGAAGATGGAAATGGATTTCGACTTATACCGTTTCACAGAAAGCTGATAAAGAAATGAAACTTTCATCAATGGTTATATTTGATGTACATAACATTTACAAACATTTTCGTAAGCATAGCATAAGTATTCGGGAAGATATAAAGGTTTCTTTAAAAAATCCCAAATCTTTCCGTATGGTTTTTTCTTATAACTTCCAGCGTTTAGAACCAAATTGTATGAAATTTAGAGAATACGTGACAATATGTTAGAGAAGCATTGTATAAAAACTTGAAGTAAATACCTTGAATATTAGAGAAAATATGAGTATTTGTAGTATTTTTTTACTGATCATATGCGAAATGTAGCGTAATTTTTCTTTCATAATTTCAGAGCCAGATATATAGGGCAACTTATATCAAAATTCCAATTCAGTACCGATAGTATTCAGAAAGATATCGGCATTGCAAGAACTGAATTGCTTTTGTTCTCTAAGAGAAACTAAATGATGAGGGTTCTTGCACAAATTGATATTTTTTAAACTTTAATCTTCGAACAGTAATATTGAATTTTATGAAGGTTGAATATCCTGAATACTCATGTATAATTTTAAATTAAATACATAATTTAAATTATATTTCGATTATATCTATTCGAGCTTTAAAAATTTCAGTTTGTGCATGAACCCTCATCATTTTGTTTCTCTCAGAAGACAAAAGCAATTCAACCCTTGCAATGCCGATATCTTTCTGAATATTCACGGTATTAAACTGGGATTTTTGTATAATTTGTCCTATATATCTGGCTTTTAAGTTATGAAAGAAAAATTGCGCTACGTTTCGCACATGCGTAGTAAAAAATTATTTACTACAAATTCTCATATTTCCTGTAATATTCAAAGTTAATTCGCATTTTAACACAGTGCCACTTTTACGTATTGCCACGTATTCTGTAGGTTGCATACAATTTGGTTTTAAACGCTGGAAGTTATAAGCAAAAAACATGCGGAAAAGTTTTGGATTTTCTAAAGATACCTTTATATTTTCTCTAATATTTGTGCTATGTTTAGGAAAATGCTTGTAATTATTATGCACATTAAACATAACCATTGATGAAAGTTTCATCTTTTTATAAGCTTTCTGTGAAATGGTATGAGTCGAAATCCCTTTCCATCTTCATCACATTGTGGTCGTCCCTTTTAAATGCCCTCGTGACCGAATCTTCACTGTAAAATGTCAGTTCCGATGATAGTATGTCCCACGATTCTTAGAAACTAATTGAGAACCATAGTATCCATATTAACTCCATTTTTTAGTATTTTAAGAATGGCGCATTACTTTTGGACACTAGTATATTATCTGTCACAAGAAATCCTACAAAACGACGAACAATAGCGACGTGAAATTTGCACATGCCATTCCGAGGTCCATTTCTGGGTCAACTGTCATATTTTCAACTCTTCAAATTTAATCATTTCTTAAGATATTTAATTAAATAACAAAAAGCAACGGATTTTTAAAAATTAAGCTCAAATTTGGCATTTTTTAACAGTTTTCGCCAATAACTTCTGAAATAATTATAAAACAAAAATTATTCATACACCAACTTTAAAGAGTAAACAATTATATTTCCAATGATATTACTTTAAATACTATAATTAATTCTTCTACTTTTTGCAAGTTTTTAAATAATCCTGGTCAGTGTTTTAAGGTCATTCAAGGTTATAGTATGTCATTTCTACTGAAAGCGCGAGTAGAAGACGAGGAAGGAGAGAGGACACAAAAACAGATTATCCGAGACCATTCCGATTTTAGACTTCTTTCGAAATTTCAATTGTCCCTTTTTCCTATCATTATTTTTTGTTTGGTTTAATTTAAACGATAGTTTGAGTATTTTGTGCTAATTTCACTTGAAAATGAAATTCATTTAAAAAAGTTTTCGTAATGTGGCGAAAAACTGAACGGTAATATTTGACAAATGGCGGTGAATAATTGCATTCGTTCGCTATTCTATCTATATTAGATGTAATTTAAATTCAAACTGATATACTCCTGTTGAATTTTTTCTTTCAAAAACAACAGTTCATTTAGTTCAGAAATTTCAATTTAAAAATATTTATTGTATAGCTTTGTTGTAACTTTTAACTTTTATTGATTTAACTGAAATATTACTAGGGAAAAATGGGGTAAGACCAGGTAGCTTAGACTTAAATTTTAATAAAATATTCATTGTTTAACGGAATACAATATATCATTTCTGAAAAGTCATAGTCAAATAATTTTTTTATCAATGATTCTTTTATAGAAAAGTCAAACCACCCGGTCTTACGCTACTACTGGGGTAAAACCGAATACTCGCGTTAACTTAATGGGAAAATAGACGAACTAAATTTTCAGAGGAAAAGTAGCATATATTTTTATTTTATATGACAATTTAAGAATATTAATTTCAAAATTCACATGTACAATTGTCTTCTCCCTCCTCTACACTGCAGCTTTCGTAGGCCCAGCCAAGACATTTCTACATTGGATCTACCCTTCTTTCTTTCAGTTAGAAAACAATCAAAGTCTGATTTGTATTTATTGTCTTCAACGGAAGAATCATCAATAAAAAATTTAGAGGTTTTTTTATGAGTCCATTAAGTATAGAAATATGATAATTAAAAATGCACACTGGCAAATCAGTAAAGTGGTAAAAATATCTCCACAATTATTCGCTACACTATCTACGTTAAAAATATGACTTCACATTAATAATTTCTCAAACATTGTTCACAAACCCTACAAAATACTATCACAAGCGTTTAGAGTGCATATCTTATAGATGATTTTTATTAATATTTCTTAACTTAAATAATGCCACTTGCATTTAATCAGCAAAAATAATGTTTGAGCTAAAACCAAACATTTGACCTGCGACGGCATTAATAAGTGTACATTAAGTTCTCAGTATGTTTAGTATATAGATCATACAATAACCTTCGAACATCTGTCAAAGTTAAACCAAAAAGCCTGCTTTCTAACAGCGATATATGATCTAATATTTCTCCTTGTTGTTCAAAAAATACAAGAGTGCGTGGTCCCAATCCACCTTAATAGACACATTAGAAGTCAGTTGATTTGCTCTACCCTTTTTTACTCTATCTTCTAAGGTACTCTGTGGAGCGTTGACGCTTTTATCAGCTTTCAAGTAACCCATCCAATCTGACAACACCTCTTCTATAGCTCTTTGTATGCTTTCTTTGATCAAGACTGGGCATCCGGTTTATCCCCACTTGGTGTATCCGGTCTTATCCCGGCAGAAGAAGTTGTAAAAAAGGAAATAGAACCATGCTATCAAAAATAAGGATTTAGTCCACTAAATCCTTATTTTTGATAGGGTATAAATCTTTAGTAAACATATAATAAACTGGACTAAATAGAGTGTTTATAACTGTAATGACTATTAAGTAAGGGTAGTTTAAAAACAAAAGAACATTAGCGAGTTGATATCGTAAAGAAAAATCACCTACACAGACGCAGTGAATTCAACAGCAACAACGCAACCAATATGGCCACTCCTTCTTCTTGACTAGTGGAGTGTAATTCAGAATCTGTCCTATAGAAAGCAGAACTGATGAAGCCAAAATCACGGTACCCGGTACCAAAAATGGGCTAACTACAGCACTTTGGATACATATTTTTATATGGTATCGCTTGTGCTGTACGCAGTGGCGTCTGTAATGGTTACCATTTACTGGAAGTGCGTTGCACGCTTGATATCTTATTTCCATGCTAGCGGCTATACATTTTATGCTAA
Source organism: Araneus ventricosus (assembly GCA_013235015.1). Taxonomy (NCBI): domain Eukaryota; kingdom Metazoa; phylum Arthropoda; class Arachnida; order Araneae; family Araneidae; genus Araneus; species Araneus ventricosus. The sequence goes on from BGPR01000001.1 coordinate 9,292,848, forward strand.
GTGTAGTCATATTTATTTTCAGGATGCGCTCAATCTGGGGGATGTTTTAACGGGAGAACACCAAAAATTCGTCGAAAATGATTTTTTTTACAATGAAAAGGAATGATATTAAAATGGAATTGGTCTGACTTGCTTTTATAGCAAACTCTGATTAGACTTATGAAAAGCACTGGGGATCTCAAAAGGAGGCGGGGAGTTTAAGACATTGTATTGAGAAGGTGGATCAACAATTCAACATTTAGTGTTTGTTTATCGCTGGGAGATTGCGTCGTTTGGCTTTTGCCTCAGTTGAACAACTTACTAACTTTCAACATTATCGGACAATAAAAGATACTTCAGACGTGCATAATCTCTTACCATGGTTCTACCATCATTCGCCATTTGCGGTATACTCAGACATAATGTCACTAGCCACCGGAATTACAAGAGATAAATCTGTTAATTGTTACAAAGCAAGAAGAATGGTCAAGTAGAATGGTCCTTTTTAACGAATTAGGATTGTGAGAAATAAAAAAAACAGCATTGCATGATTTCAAGTATGAAGATTAATTCTAATTTTCACAACTACACTGCTGTCGTGGATGGCGGTTTCCTTCTACTTAGGATAAAATAAAGATCAAATACCACATATGCGGCAATCTTCACTGTCTATTTCTATTATATCAAAAAGTATTATGACAGTAACCATTGCACAGTTGTCTTTGATGGTTATTCCGCTGTCAAAAACACTAAACTTGCGGAACAGGATAGACACTGAAGATCGAAAAAAAATGTGTTGACATTACATTCAAGGGAAATATGAAAGTCCACAAGAGAATATTTTTGTTCAATTCTCTTAACAAAACTAGACTGACAAAGTTAATCTCAAATCACTTCGACAAATTTGGAATAGAACTTTGGATAGCGATGCTGACAATGAAACCGTCAACACAGCTTTAAAAAATTATTATTTCAGGACAACGTCGTGATCATAGGTAAACATTTTGATTTTGTGTTGCTCATAGCCTTGACTCAACAGAATAAAAAAAAAACCGTTTCCTAAAACCAGGCGTTGGCAAGATGGAAACCAAAATATTTTCCTCACAAGAAAAGAAAAAACCCGTGAAGTTAAAGATCAAATCCTATTCTTGTGGATTAAGTTGCATCTGACGGAAATTTGGCGTTAAATGCTGCATAAGCATGCAGGAATTTCCAGGGTATCTGTCTTAATGGCTTTTGACCGACAACAGATGACGAAGTGTCTGAAGCAGAAGGCACCCTTTATGAATTAAAACGTCATAACTGCTATATCTCTTCACAAATTTGTATTTTTGTTGTTATGATCTGTATTTCAATTTTGTTTTAATATCCTATTTAAAATGGTGATATATCAGATGGTGATTCCAAGTTTATTCACTTTTAGTCTTGCATAATTCCATATTATTAATTTTTAATACAAACATTTCTAAATTTGCATCTTGTTTGTCAGTTAATACTTTAATACGCCCTCCCTCAAGCCTCCACCAACTCTCAATGTATTGATGGAATACATAAAAGAAGTACATAAAAATTCCCAGAAAAATGTAAATGTATTGTATAGTTTTCAATGTGTCAGTTAAAATGACTGAAAAGCGTGTATCCGTCTCTTAGTGGTTCCTCAAGCGGTGATAATTCGGCAAATTTTGAGATCGATTATCTCGGCAGCTATTAAAGTTAGAAGAAAAATAAAATCATTTACTTATATATAAGGAATTTTACGCTCTTTAATTTCGTGTATAGCATGTAATTTGAAAATTGAATGGTTTTCGACAAACTAAAATGAGAGAATGAAATCTAAGTCATCAACCACCCTAGTATCGAAGACTTTTAGTGAGTTCAACAGGATCCCCTCACGAACATGTGAACCAATTTCCAAAACTATACGACTTAATGATTTTTTTAAAACCATTGTTTATAAAATTTAGTAAGAAAGCGATTTCTGCAAGATAGCTTTACAAATTGAATTTAAACAGCTGAAGATAGCTTTAACATAGCAATATTCTGAATTCTGAAGATAGCTTTAACAACCGACGGCTTTTCTTATCTTGAATTAAATTAATAACACCAAGTTTCCCATAGTCTGGAGGAAATTTTCATCCAGTGAGTAGTTGATTGATATAACAATTTTAAATCCCCACTTTAGGAATTAATCCAAACACAAACCTAGCCATATTGATATTGTTACAAAGATGTAATGACGCTTTCCTGCCTCGCTAATCTTAAAGTTGGGAAGAGAGATTTACAGGGGTAAGCATGGAATGACCGGCAGCGGCCAGGTCTGAACCCCTGACCTTCTAGACGTACTTGGCGACCATTTTGGCGACCTTGGCGACAAATCGAAGATTCCAGAAAATGCTATCCTTTTCTCGATATATCTATTAGGAGAGGAGATACGCTTGAATGTACTAGATAATTCCATGTGATGTCACGGCCTGTCGGGGAGAGTATAAAAGGACCGCTCTTGGATTACAGGGTGTGTGTTGATCGACTGGAACGACTTTGGAGTTTCGTCTGCAGTGCGAGCTGGAAAGCCGGTGAGCTGAGCGCTATTGAAACTGCTGTTACTGTTATTACTAGTGAATTTGTGTTGCTAATCTGTACAAGAATAATTGTTCCTGTTAAATGTGCTACCAGTTTTCTTCCTGCATAATTGTGAATAAACCTTCATTCTCCATTATCCTGCGTGTTGGACTGTCTTCACCGGACACACACCGGACGATTTTCGTAAAAATATTTTGCTATCCCTGTTTCTTGCTGTCTGTAGTCCGTTCTATTAGTTTATTCTTAAGCCAAGGATTGGAAATTTTAAGTCAACAGTTTCCTCTCCAGAATCAGTCTTAGTTAATTGTTCTGGATTTTCGTTCCCCATTATACCTACATGCGCCTTTACCCAGTTTAAATGATAATTTTTATGACTACCCCAGAGTCTCTTAATTTTAATAAGATGAGCAAATCAGCTGATCTCCGAGGTAGGCTATTCTTACATAAAAATCTTCATTTAAATTAACTTAAAACAGTGACGTATATATTTATATTCGTGGTGCCATCCAGTTATTACTGACCAAACTGCCCCGGAGAAGGCAAATATTTATATTTCCAGTGTCTTCACCAAGGGACTGTAAATGGCCAAGTCTTAAAATAACAGTTTTCGTAAAATGAATTATAATAAATAAAGAATTAGTTTGGATATATTCCGGGTGAAGATAACATTAAATAAAAAAATGATTCGTTGGCTCTTTCGAAGGAAGAGTTCGATTTGGAAGAATTTCAATTTCAAAAAAAAAAAAGGCTTCGAGTTTATGCATTAAAGATAGGGTAGATGCTCCAGTTTTGGCCACTGCACCAGTTATGACCACATTGGATCTGTTTTCCAATAATTAACCAGTAATTTCAAATTAGCCAATAATAAGCATTCCAACACTTTAAGCAATCCTTATTTTACTATTTTAAATCTGAGTGGTTCATTTTTCTCAAACATGTGACTTGTAAACAAAATTAAATGCATGATCATGTATTGTATACTCACAACTGTTAAAGTTTTTGTTAAGGAACAAGTATTTGCAGTTTTTCATCATAAAGCTCTCAGAATTAAATGATTAATATAAAACTGATTACTCTTAAGGTTTATGAGGTAAGCTTTCTTTTTATTCTGATTTCATATCAAAAGTAATTATTTTAAGATTAAATGGATGGTGGCCAAAACTGGAACATTAAATTTACTATATGTGCCAGTTTTGGCCACATAACTTCAATATTATGTTTTTAGCTATTACATAAATTTAAGAATATCTGGATGAAATAAAATCAACTGATTTAGTTTTGTTTCTAAAATAAAAGCAACTAACTTAATTTTGTTTCTAAAATAAAAGCACCTGATTTAGTTTTATTTCTAAAATGAAAAGTAACTGATACAGCTTTGTTTCTGAAATAAAAGTAACTGATTTAGTTTTGTTTCCATAATAAAAGTAACTGATTTAGTTTTGTTTCTAAAATAAAAGTAACTGATTTAGTTTGGTTTGTTTTCATTTCACATAGTAATGGCTCCAATTAAAAGTAAGAAGGCAGGTAGCATTTCCATAAAAAAAATTTGTACCATCTAAAGTTGGTAATGCAGTTAAGGCCATTCAAAATGGAATGTCAAAAATATCTCCATTTCGAATGTTTACCTCACATTTATGTTAGAAAATTTCAACTTGAGGAACCAGACTCGAGTGATGAGGAATATTCTTTTATATGCATAGATTGCTCTAATTTTAAAAATGATTCTGATGAATTTGATTAATGTTGCAATTAAAAATTATAAAAATACATATTTGTGGATATTGTTAGTGAGTATAATAATGCAAATTCTTGATTTGTAAGATTTTTTTTAAAAAAAATCTATGCTTTTGAAATGCAAGTTTATTCCTCTCCCCATTTTTTGTTTCATATGTTATCAAAAAAAATTATACGAGTATATATAGTTTGTATTTTATCAACCAAATTAAATTATAGTTTGTATTTTATCAACCAAATTAAATTATTGTTTTCTGCATTCCTGTTTCTTTTTTAAAAAACTGAAATCTGCAGCTAAAATCAGCTTAGGTAAACTTTATTACATATCTTTATAAATTCCTCAAAAAAATCACATTTAAAATAACAGAAAATAATGTACTAAAATATATATTGCATAAAAATGATTTATTTTTACTTAAAATTCATTAAAATGTCTGTTAAAAGTATAATATTAGTGTGGTCAAAACTGGTGCAAATGTGGTTAATTTATTTAAAAATTCATAATTCAAAATCTAAAATTTTCTTCAGAAAAATTTTATAACTAGCAGAAAGCCAATAAAATTTACTAAAGGATAGTATAAGTATAATTTAATATGCTTTAAACAGTCATCTACCCTATGCGATACAAAGTGAGAGGCACGATGAAGGTCAATCGTGCTGCCATCTCGATGGAGCAAATAGAAGAATTTCGATTTAAAAAGAACTTCTACGTTGAAGAAAATAATTTAATTTATATTCGAAAAACATTATTTCGCTTTTTCTATTTATTTATTTATAAAACTTTCAATTTATATATTTTGAGAAATTTATTCCTTTTATTTTCGAAAAAATTACTTTCGTTTTTTATATTTAATAAAGCTTTCCATTTCTACATTTTAAATAAATTATTCATTTTAATTTCAAAAACATATTTTTTATTGTTGTTCCTTAACATTTTAAATGTTTTTAAACATTTCTTTATAATTAAAAAAGAATTTTTGCGTTGTTGCTTAATGGCTTGCGTTGATTTTATGACTCTTTTTAAAATTTTCTTCTATCAAGCAACTATTTATGATAAATTTCTTCATTTGTGACATAGTGGAGAAAATTTTTTTTCTATTCTTGTCAAAAGAAATATAACTAAATAAATATTTGCAGCAACCGGAGGAAAAATTATTTTAAAGAATATTTTCCAGAATTAATTGATTTTTTAATTACTTCTCATCGACTAAAATGGTAAAGAAGGTGTTTAGAATCTTTATTTACGTAGTTGTTCATCAGCATCGCACTATTTATCCTCGTCTTTGGTTCTCATCTTTTTAAGGGTTTTTTTTCCCCGATTCTGAAAAATAAGAAAAGAAAATTTGTTCACATAATGTTGATTACTCATCTTTTAAATTTTTCTGTCCTAAAATTTAAAGAAAAAAAAAAATTCTATCCATGATATTGAAAAAGAAAATTGGTCTATAATTCATTAATTTTTTAATAAGTATTTTTAGAAATGTTAACATTATAACCACTTCATCGTGGAAAATGTCTGTGTTAAAAGATTCATAGTCCGTTGGATCGGATAAAATAGGTTTTATTTACAGCATGGTCTATTATACATGAAAAGCAGAATCACAGTGAGGATAAAATGTAAGTCACTTATATATATATATATATATATATATATATATATATATATATATATATATAGATTTACAAGAGGATTAAAAAGATAGAAAGGCAACCAATGGGGATTCATAATGATACAGTGAAACAGCGAATAGAAAACATTAATACGACAACCAATCAGCTCTGTTTAAAAAGGCGTGATGTTTCTGAAACTTAGTGATGTAATGTGCGAATACTCTACTCTAAACACCCGCCGTTAATCGCACATTAAGAACATAAATTTTAAAATTAAAATTTTGAAATTGCATAATTTTAAAAGTTCTTAAAATTTAATTTTAGGCAGTGCTTTTGTTAGCATAACAGCAATTTGATTTCCAGTAGAAATGTATTCTATCTTAATTTTATTTCAGCTAACAATATCACGAATGAATTTCAGTTTAATATCAATATGCTTCATTCTTCCAAATTATTTTCATTTGTATACACTTGTTACATGATTGGTTATCTTCATACACTATAATATTTTTAACACATACAATTTCGATAGCAATACCTTTAATCCACAAAAGATCTTGTACAGTCGTCAACGAAATAAATGGGACACCTCTGTAATTCTGGTATATATTATCGCATCTTCACAAAACTAGTGCCAATGATAATGGCTCAAGAGGAGAGGTTTATTCAGATAAAAAAATTTATTAACCATGTTAATTATCACAGTTAATTAACAGCTATCTCGGAATTTTCCCATTACGCCTATCAATATTTTTTCGCGGAATCGACTCCCCGTCATGAAATTAGCCTCCCCATAAATTTTTATACAGTTGTGATGATAATTTCGAGAGTTATAGGGTTTTGAAAAATGGCGTTTCCCATGTTAAATGAATTTTAGGAACGTTTGACGATATCTCGGGAAGTATTATATATTTCTCAAAACTTTTTTCACTCCCTAAAAGAACACTAATTTTTTACATTAAGTCACGAAAAAAATTCATTAATAAAAAAAATAAATATTTTTTAAAAAATTTTTAATATTACTGTGAAAAAAAGTAAATTGAAACATAATGAAATTTTTACATGAGAGCAAGGCTGAGACGTTATAATGCCGGTATCCAAGAAGTCATGTGCATATATATAATAGTTTCAGAAATATTCACAAAAAACTGCAAATTCCCACTGTTGACATAAAAAGTCCACTTTTTGAGGGACTGTATATTATATTTATTTGCATTTATCGGTCTACTTTTCATGAAGATCATGTTCAAAGCAATAATTAAAGAAGGATTATATAGGATTAAATAACTGTCTCATTATAAATCAGCCTCAATACAAGTATCTGGGACATATTGAATTGAGTTCAATATATGCTTGCTGTTCCAAGGGGCTTGGGTTTGCCCTGCAACTTTATATATTTTTCGCGTTGATCTTTAAAATATTCTAAACCCTTTGGGTGGATGGGCGGTCGACGTAAATCTAAAAAAAGTATCTAAGAAGCTCTCAGTTTACTACTGAAGTAGGGGGTCAGTGTTCCTTTCACTTACAACTACAGTAAAAATGTTAAAATTTTGGCTTTTTAACAATGAAACCTGCACTTAAATATTGTTAAATATAGTAAAAAAACACCCCAGATACTAAAAATAATATTTTCCTTGCCATTTCTTAATTTTAAGGGGGGAGGAATCGCCCACCTACCCCATGAGATACGGAATTTGATAACTATGACTACACATTTATAAATTAATTTTTAAGGTACCTGTAGGTAATACAGCCACTCATATTTCAAACAAAAATTGTCATGGTTGTGATAAAGTTGAAAAAATGAAAGAAAACCTAGTGGTTATTAGTGCTATTTTATCCACTTTAAGTTTTTAAAAGAATGTTTATTTCCACTTTTGATTTTCACTTCCAAATTTAAAAGTTTGCAAAACACGCTTTTTGAAGGTAATAAGTCCAGTGTGGCCACTTTCCCTTTTGCTTGAATAAATCAATTTCTACTCTGAACAATCTTGACTTCAATAAAAAAAAAATGATAAAAAACACAACATTTTTTGAACAGAACTTGACCATTTCTATTTGAAATAATTCGAATATAAATAAAAAGTATTAAAAATTCAAAGGCATTTCAAAATGTTGACAACAATTCAAATGCTCAAGAAATTTGGGCTCATCGCCTGAATTCCCATAAAATTCTCATGGCTGTTCAAAAGTCGCAATCTGGGCACAAAAAATGGGGGATTGTCTTGCTTTGTAAGATCCACACATAATTCGTGATTATATTGTCTACAAACCGTACACATACAATCATCCAAAACATCTTCCGTTTCACAGATCAAACAGAATCAGCTTTTAATGATACTAATAAACAGTATTCACTTATGATGATGAAGATTCTTATGATTATATAGCTTTTTACAAAGATATGCAGCCATTTAAAACATCCATCTGAATAAAATATTTATAGATATATTTGTTTTTTTAAAAAATGTATTTTCAAGACTATACAAATATTATGAAATTTCTGTGTCCATTATTGTATTTATGAATGAGTAATGGTCTTTATACAGATAGTACAATAAATAATTATATAAGTTAATATTTTAATCATTATCAGGTAAATAAACACATTCTGTACATAAATACAATTCACGGTGGAACGAACAGCAAGAACAGTTTCCAGAAGAGCATCTATTATTTTTCCATTTGCAGTGAACATTATTAATGCTGGAGGAACTGGCTCTTAAGACATGATAATAATCTACTTCCAATATATCCTCTGAAATCTTCCATCCATGTTGTGAAGGACATAGTCCAATAATAAACTCCTGTTTATTCCAGCCTGGTAATTTTCTTAATAATGATTAAATATGCTCTTGAAGAAAATCTTGATTTGGATTCACAAAAAAACAAGTAATATTTTTTTAAAAACCAATTATAATTTAAGAATAAAAAAAATTAAGTGAATGGACGAGTTTTCTGGTTTGTTTACTTACATTAAAAACCTTGACTTTATCTGCTGGGATGTTGGACTTCCAGTTTGAAGATTCCATTGACTTAGCATTACACCGGAATTATGTAGTCCCAGCACTTAAATGTAAACAAACAAAGCAAAAAACTCGGTTAAACTGAAGAGTATGGTATGGTTTTGCTTCCTGCCTTAAATGCCAAGAGATGCACTCCTCGATTGTGACGCTGATTTGTTTTGGGAGCGCAGCGATCTTTTTATTGATCTCTTGTACATGGCCGCTTCTTGTACCTTGTTTTAATTGGTCTCCTCTTTGCTTTCTTCGATTTTATTGGTCGAATTTGCTTTGAATTTTGAAAATTATGATAATTTCCAACAGACTTTTCTAGACTGGTGGACTCTTTGCTCGTGTTTACGTTTTCAGGAAGGAACCTGTTTCGGGGGGTTTTTTTGCAATCTTTTTGAAGTCTTTCATTTAGGGGTCTATTCTGATACCCCCGGTTGGGTTGAGAGTTGGGTTGGATTCCGCACGTTAACAACGGAACCCAAACCAACTCCCAACCCAACCGGGGGTACCAGAATAGACCCCTTTATCTCCATGGATTCAAATTCTTCGCTCCTGTTGACTTTCTGACGAAGGAACGTTTTGAGGTAATAACTCATTTTGGAATTTTAAAAAACATAGATTCCTAACATTCAATGAGCAAGCGTAGCTACTACCCAGATACCAATTTTAGTTTGCAGCAAAGTTGCAGCAATCTTGCTCTGCAAATCTACAAGCTTGCAACAAGATTGACACGGTAAGAGTGCAAGCTTGAAACAAGTTTGAAATAAGTTAACGCAAACGAGTTAGTCACCACGTGTCAAACTTGTCACAAGCTTGCTGCGTCAAACTCATTGCAAACTATAGCAAAAACAGAGTACGAAGACAACCTCGGATAAGAACCCCCGACATCTCATTTTCTAAACCTGTCATCCTAACAACTCAGCCAGCTACACTGTGAGAACGGAAGATAGATTGCGCTAATAGATCGTGCATCTACGATTTATTTTAAACTGTTTTCTTGATTTCATTATTTTTTTAGATTTTGAGTTGAAAATATGATTTGAAGTCAAAGAGAGAGAAATTTTTGCTAATAACTACGTTTTGCTAGTAGAATAAATTATGAAATTAGGGTTCAAAAGTAATTACTTTAAAAATTAGACAAAATGTAAGTTATTATTTTTCAACAAGCATTGACTGTTTATTAGGTTTAATTTTGTTTATGAACTTTAAAATTTCAACATTAAGAAAAAGGCGATATAGTTTTCTTTAAAGTGCGTGTTCTATATTTAGTAAAAGGATGGAGAATTTTTAAAAAATTTTTGATAAAAAAGTTAGTTTTTATACAAATTATCATTGATTTACTGAATTAATAAAAAGAAGGACGGTCTAGGAGATGCTATTAAAATCGGATGTTTTTTAAAATAGAGACAAAGATTATCTGTAAGTGTGCTGTATCACCTTTGCAGCAAACTTGTTTTGCAATCGTGGATATCGGAGTTACTCCCAGAAAAATGCGGAAAACAAGACCGCACCGTAGACTGCAGTTTTACTGAAAACTCGTCCATACCTTGCAAAAAAAGTGACGCGACTTACAGGACTGCGCGTTTTTCGGTTCTATTCTCGTACCCCGGTTGGGTTGGGAGCGTTTCGGCTTTCGACCGCGGGACGTTAATGGCTTTTTCTCGACCGAAAGAAGGGCTCTGATTCTCGTACCTCGGTCGTTTGGAACAACGCGCTTTACGCTAGGAAGTGACGTATTTCTGCTGCGCGCGCAGCAAATCAAGCGATCGTCATTGTTTCATGGTTTCAGATTCTGTTCGAGTTTTGAATCGCCAAAGGAATTATGTCGAAGCGTACATTTGCTTCCCAATCCGAAATTAGGTTGGATTATTTTGAAAAATATCCACAAATTTTAAGTGGGAAAGTTGATCGCATCTTTTCAAAAGACACCAAGGGTAAGAGGTGGGAAGATTTAACATCTGCTCTTATAAGATGCATTATAATGCATCTTTCTTGCTTTCATAAGTCCATTGTTAAGGAAGGGGGGTTTAAACCATTTATGTTTTACAAAATATACATTTATAATAATATTATACATTTATAGAACATAAACTGGAGTCTTTTTTCAATATATTGATGTAATTTTACCAGTTTTCTAGAGAGAGGAAAAGTAATAAACTTTTTTCCATGCCAATTATTTTAACATGAATAAATCTTATAAATTAATATTACAAACCATTTATTTATTTTTCCAATTACATAAGAAAATAAAACATGAAAAAGTTATTAAATTCAGCAAGTTTTCACAACATTAAAAAAATGACATCTTTATCAAGGAACAAGAAAAATTCTTTTATTGTCAGATTTTGCAATTACTTTGTAAATATTTGACAAATTTCTTTGAATTAAAACCCAAATAAAAAAAAATTATAATGATACATACGGAATGAGGAAAGTCATTCCACACTCAATGTTAAAAAAAATTAAAATGTTACCCTAATTTAATTTAATAAGAAAATATTAAGTAATTAAATCTTTAAATGTAATTGATCTTAGCTAATTATCAAATATCATTATTGACTATCTTGATGGAGTAGTAAAAGAGTTAACTACTTTTAAAGTTTTAATTACTTTAGATTGTCGTATTAAATTATTAGATTAAATTATTTAAATTCGTTAAAAGATTTAACTACTTTTTAAAAAATCTAAAGTAATTGATAAATTCTTCTTCAGATTGGTCAAATGGATTACATTTATCCCGATAAACCCTTTCAAAACACAATTAACGTCTTAGCAGCCTCCATTTTAAACGAAAATTTGATAAGTTGTGATATCGAAACAACACTTCTCGCTAGCGAATAGCGTTTGCGCCAGGTACAGAGCTGGCGAGAAATCGGAGTTCTTTTTTCGACCGAGCGAGATCCCAACCGGTTGGAAAAACGGGTACGAGAATCGCACTTGTCGTTAACGGGCGGAAAAAGTGACGTCTCCCAACCCAACCGGGGTACGAGAATAGACCCGTTTGGCAGGATTTTACCACCATCTTGGCGATATATCTCGGTTGCTTGGCGATTCAATCTCCGTGGCCGCTTTAACAAGCAAGTATCCAATCTCTAAATGGACAAGGAACAGAAAAGAAGATATAATTTGTGATAGAATATTCAGCAAAACACTAATTGCACCTAATTTTTTTTTTTTTAAATCTTTCGAATAACCCGTCGCAACTGAAATATGCAATAAATCGATGTAGAATCTGGAACACACTGGAAATAAATTCATCAGTAACCATCAAATTCAAAGAAATTTTTAAAGGAGTTTTTAAAAAACATCTTTGTATTTTTCTTTAAAATCTCAAGTATTTAATTTATTTAATTATTAGATCGAATTCTTATAAAATACAATGATGACAATCATAATCGACAATCGCAAACAATCAATCATCTCCAAAAATAATTTCCGCTTGGCTTTGATTGCGAAATGCTGAAATGTGTAACCACGGCAACAGGAAAGAGTTCTGGTTGCATACATATCTGGGGTGACAGAACACCAAACATATCCTTTTTTTATTTTTCAGCCCGTCTGTAATTTCCAGGTCTTGGAATTGCATAGAAGTAAGTAATATTTAGTGTAGTAGAGAATGTCCTGAATATTTTATGTGAGTAGTAATTATTTCAAGATAAATTTGTACTTAAGTGAAGAAAGCAAAAATATAATTAAATTGATAAATCTGTAAATGAATATTTATCTAGTCATAATTTATCGTAAATTCTTTAAACTGGTGAAATGTGTTCATTTGAGTTTAGTATCCAAACACTCTCTTAATTGTTAGGTACTTATCTGTTTCGCAAAACTTTAGAAAAATTTAGTATGTATGAGGATGCTTTTTAAATATAAGTCTTTTATATAGATTTTTTTTTGTCTATAGTTTTAGTGTGATAATTTTGCAGAATAAGTAGAATATGTGTTTAAAAAAATTATACCAGATACTACTAAATGCAATGAATGAATGAGAGGTTATTGAAAAAGCTTTAAAAGTTTTCATTCAAAATTTTTATAATGATTAGTAGACTGAAGTTTAGATTGTTTTTGCTCAAGATGAGATAAGTTTATATTTTTAGTTTTATGTTGAAAATTATATTTCACACTAGATGTTATGTGCTGAATATTTTCCTTGTAAAATAATAGATGCATGTTTTATAAATTTATGGAAAATTTTTTCCAAATATAAAATGAAATGGATGAATGAATTCAATATCACTGCTTATTAAGTATACATTTCATGGACTTTTTATTCTTTCTCATTTTTAATATATCAAAAACTAAAGCCGAAAGTTCATTTTAATTAGCTTTTCGTAATATTTTGAATAGTAATTTAATAATACAGGGTAAAGATGTCCTTGTAGCATTGTAAGAAAATGTTAGTGCATTGATTTCACATTTTAATGACATTTATCTTGAGGGCTGGTTGGTAATAACACTAATAACGTCCCAGGCTAATAATGGAAAGAATACTATCATTCATTCCATGATATTCATTATCATTATTATTTTTCTTTTTTTTATTTTACTTGTTCCTTTTTGAAACAGCTCATGTGAGCAATGGAAACAAGTTTATTCTTCCTCATTTCTTTCTATATGTTTCTTATAAGTATGTTTCATATTATAATTATGTTTTTTTATTACAATTTAAATATATATTTTTGTATAATTCTTAATTTGCAGTATAATTTATCATATTACATATATGCTGAGAGAATAATTTGTTTTTATATATATGTGACGAATCTTTCTTCTTATGGAACCATTTCGAATTTTAATCCTGTTCACATTGTTTTTCGTTAATTGTTTTGACTAGCAGCTCTCCACTGGATCAAACTTTATTGTAAGCCTCTCTAAAAATGCTAAATTAGCTAACTATATTACTCTGTGTTTGCTTCAATCAAACTTCTTGCCTTTTGGGTATCTCCTTCTGTAGTGGAAGGATGCTGTTTATTTAAATATTTTTTCCAAAATGTAACTTTTGACATTATAATACAAGCTTTTCAGTATAACTTTATCTTCATTTCTTTGTTTTACGTTTATAAATATACATTATGAAAAATTATGCCTCTAAGATTTTACTTGTTTATCATTTCAATTTTTGTTGCTCCTGTTTCAGTTCAACTCAAAACTTGTATATTTTCCTCATTTTCAAAATGCTCTTCATTGTGATGAAAATATAAATAATTTATGATGGCAACACATTCCTTTCATTATCTTTTCAAGCCTCGGAAATGTTAATACTAGCTCTTTTCAATAGAGTTATTTTACATGATTAAAAAAAGGAAAAGAAGGCCTGTCCATATAGATTTGATTCCAGATTGTGTTACATTATGTTTTGATATCAAGTCCTTTTACCCCCTGCAAGATGAATTTTGGATTCCAAAATTAAATTAGCATGGAGCATTATCTCATGAGTATGAATTGACTCCATTACAGACTTCAGATACATCTTTTCAGTGGCGAATCCAGGGGAGGGGGGGCTATCGGGCTACAGCCCCCCCCCCCCCAGAGCCAGGCCAGAATTCCTGATTTAATTTAAAATCGTTACAACTGTTTTTTCTTAATTTCTCTCATTAAAAAAATAATAAAAACGTTTCAACATTACTTTCTGGCTTGAAAGGCTCGAAAATTTTGCTATTTTTGTAGTCATTCCACTTGTACTTGTAGCATCGACACTGTCGAAAACATTTTTTTGGCTAGTTATTTCATTGTAATTTTTATTAAATTATCGAAAGTATTGTATTGTTCTTTATGATTCTTATTGTCAGGTGAGTAAAATCTGTAAAGTTAAAGAGTTTTGGTTTACTTTAGCCTTGAAGTTTGACATTCATCACGGCAATACAATGCTTTTATGACCTCCCCCCCCCCCCCCCAGACCGGAATTCTAGATTCACCACTGCATCTTTTAGTCAGTGTGATTTCCGGGTAAGGTGCATAAAAGCTATCAGTATACAAACATATCAATAATAGCTGATAATATTTTGAAAAAAATATTTAAATAAATTACTTCTTCCAAATCCTGAGGTGTGTGTGTTTTTTTTAAATCTATTATCTAACCTATGCAATCGATGGTTTCTCATTCATTGATGTAGCAGAACTGTAGCATTCCCTGCAATTATTTAAATAATTTTTTTCATATCCCCTCAAATTGTTTGCCCACTTTTCTTGTATTGAATGTCTGATGGATGTAAAACACAACATTCACATTTTATAACCAGGATTTGAATATGAAAACTGAGGACGGTAATCCTTTTATTAGCTGAATATGCTGTTTCCTGTATTAACAAGATATGAGACATTTCAGGATAATTTCCACTTCTTTTACTTTTTTTTATCACATTTTAATTCACTCTTATTGATTGTCATGCACCTGCTATGCCACTTAAATATGTAGTTTGAGTATTTTAGCAGAATTTAAATAAATTGACAGAAGTAATTGACTTGATGAAGAAACAACTAAAAGTGATAAGGCAATATAGAAATAGTTGTTTTGACAAATGAAGAATCAGATGTTTATGAATGTGCAAAGGTGGACAGGTTAACTCATTAATACCCAGCATCCTCAATTAAGGACAGTTAATAAAACAGATGTAGAATCTTTATTTCTTGGACTGATTTCTTCTTTTACTTGAAGTTTGATGGCACCCTTATAAACAATCCTTCAAATTTTCACTTATCTACTGCTATTTATAATTTTGTGATTTGGATCACCATTTTATGGTTTTTTTTAAGCCTCACATATACATTTACTTTTTGCCGAGGTGCAACAACTTAAGTCTATATAAGTTATTATATCTATTAAAATGTTTAATTTTAGAACACCATGTTAATAAATGATAGAAAATTAATTTATTTTGAAGTTTACCTGTTCAAAATTAAAATCCTATGATGTAGTCCTCAATTGAAGAAGGTAGGCATCATAATCAACTTTTATACAAATGTACGAAGTCTTTATTTATATATATAATAACTAATTTATATAAAAATGTTTCACAAGGAAAAGAACAAACACATCAATCATCCAATGCAGAAACTTCAAATATTTACTAAACTATATCCAATTTAATCTAATAATTAAAAATACTGAATAAATGCCAAAGGACCTATAGAAACTTTTTGAACAAATCATATTAACTCATCCTTTTGGCATTTATTCAGTATTTTTAATTATTAGATTAAATTGGATATAGTTTAGTAAATATTTGAAGTTTCTGCATTGGATGATTGATGTGTTTGTTGCTTTCCTTGTGAAAATATGTTATATATATGTGTGTAGTTAAATATTTCAAATAATCAAAACACGTGTTATATTTTCAGTATATACATATATTAATCTAAAAATTAAAATCAAATTACCTTATCAATAATTATATATATATATAATTTAAAACCCAATAAAATATGAATACCAGTATGAACATAAGGATATAGTCACATTTAAGACTTAAAATATAAAGAATTGTACATAAATTAAAACTAACAGTACTTGGAAAAGGCAATCCAAGTTTTTGAATTTTAGACTCTCGAGACTGGTGTATCAGGCATCTGTACCCTTTTGCTCACCACTGTTATGATACAACTGCAAACAAATATCAGTAATTCTTTGAGTCTAGCAGGAGCATTTATTCATCGTAATGTATTTCTTAGCTTCAAAGTTTTGAAACATCCTTAGATATTAGATTCTTATACTTATGAATACCTATGCAAAAGTGAAAACGTGCATAGCAAATTAATGCACAACTTTTTAATTTTTATGATAAATCATATGATCAATATTGTTTACGCTAATTTAAATCCTGGCAATTTGTTTTGTGGTGATTGCTTTTGTCATCAATGCAATCTTCATTCTCCAAAAAAATTCAGATTTTTTCAGAAATTGAAATATAAGTACTTGCAACCAAGAATGTAAAAAAAATTTCAATATTAATGCAGTATTCCTTATGTTCAATGTCCCTATCACACATTCTAGGTTTATAGAAACTTGATCTTTTATGAGAAATTCTGATGAGTAAACAAAGGGGAAAAAGCAAGCATGTTTTCCATTCTAAAGTGATTGAAAGGTCAAGATTCCCAAATCAAAATTCTTATGTGAGTTCTTCAATTTCAATGTGAGGAACAATCTCAAAAATTTTCTGAGTTTAATCCACTCATTGTATCTTCATTAGTTTGGTTAGATTAGCATCCAGTTTTGAAACTGTACTATTTTACAGACGTATCCCTTAATTCTGAAAATGGTCAGAATTAAGGGATATGTCTGAATGGTCAGTGATCTGAGTTGACGTCAGATTTAACGAGAACCACACCCACATACACTGTGAATCTTCAGTGGAATCAGGTTTTGAACTTTGACCTTACGATTCCCTAAACATATATTGGATAAGATTTGTTAGTTTTGACAGCTTTTGATTTAGATAATTTGGGAAATGAGTGGACTTTTCACAATTTCTTTGAAACCTGTTAAATGTCTTAATAATTGATTATTCCACAGAGAAGTTATTTTAGATATCATTAGACATAGAATAAAAGTATATTTGTCAATTACCAAAAATAAGGTTAGCATTTATGGATTCTAAAGATGCATAAATTATATGTCATTGATTGTTCTGCAAAAATTACAAATTCTTATGCTTGCAGTAATTCAATTTTAAATTACATTTCTATGATAATTATTCCATTGGGGAATGAAACTATACTGACTGAAGAACCAATATTTTTTTTATGGATTTTACGATTTATATTGTTAGGCTTAAAATGGATAATTTGTTAACCACTTAAGGACCCAATTCAAAATCATACCAAAATTAACGATTTTTTTTTTTTTTTTTTTTTTTGTACTTTTTCTTCTTCTTCCAGTTTGCTACCATTAAGATCCAGAGGCATTTGTTCTCTAAGAAAAACAAAATGATGAGGGTTTTTTCACAAATTGGCATTTTTAAACTTGAATCTTGGAATAGTAATATTGAATTGTATGTAAGGTGAATATACTAAATACCCATGTATACTTATAAATTAAGTACATAATTTTGATTGTAGTCGACGATAATTGTTCATTAAATTGTATTCGAACATTTAAGGTTAAAAAATATCAGTTTGTGCAAGAAAAACCCTCATCATTTTGTTTCTCTTAGAAACAGAAATTATGCTCGCTGCATTGCCAGTGTCTTTCAAAATCCTAATGGTATTCAACTGGAATTTTTTATATAAGTTGCCCTGTACAGGGTGTCCCAAAAAAGTGAAAAAAGCTTTTATTTCCTTAAATATTGATCCTAGACATATGCTTCCAATTATAAAGTTTTATCAAATAAAGGTAAGAATTTGTATGAAAATAATTTGATAGCCCAGGGGATGGATAATGAAAAGTTACAAAAATTAAATTTTTATACGGCCCCGTAGAGCAAAAATGTCATTTATTAAAATGTTTCTCTTGCATTCATTTATTCACATACAAAGTTTCACGCTTCTATCTGCAAAACTTAAAGAGATATAAGAAGTTTTTGACTTAGACCACCTTTCCATACCTGTCACTTCGATGTAAAGTTTAGGGATAATATACATATTACAAAAAGTTATTTAAAGGGCGGAATCAGAAAATAACGATGTATTTGTTAACTCTTGTTAAATCTAAAAAATAGTCAAATAATACATTAATTGAAGTATTTAGAAAAATGGTTTATCTTGTCAGCTTTCAAAAAATATGCGTGGTCAGCGCTGACGGCTCATCAAGCAGTGCTATAAAAATATTACTAGAATGCAATTGAAATGCGATTTTTCAAAAATAGCTTTACCTTCAAATAATCCAAACTTATAGTTGTAATTATCTGAATTGTATTTTAGATAATTACAGTCCTTTTTTTTAATTAAACTCTTTTACTAAGTTCGCAATGTTTGTATGTATGTAAGGTTGGAATTTTATGATCGATTTTTCATTCACTTCTTAATGCACTAGTGTTCTGAAATTTTGTATATTTATTGGGTCTTGATGCAATATTTTAATAATTTTAGAGCTCCCAATTATCAATATTTAAAAAAAATTCGCAAAATTACGTTTGCGCTCGGTAGGTTTCAGTGACGCCATCTATTGTATTTTCGAGAACTAAAATACATTACACAGTAATTTAAATGCTTCAATAAAAATAAGTCAAAACAAACATCGTAAAGGCGTGAGGCGCTGATAACAGTAGAAGAAACTTATAACGCTACAAATGAATGTCATAAAAAAACAAAATTTTCTTAAACATTCATTATATAAAATTTGTTATGCATTATAAATGTAATAACAATTCCAATTTACTTAGAGCGGTTCTATCAGCGTCACACGCTTTTACGGTATATGTTTTGACCTCCAGATTTTTCACAAAAATAATAAATGTTTTTATAATTCCAATTGACATCAACAAGATTGGCGGCTTACCACAAGAACTAGCGATCATCTTCATCGGTGCTAAATTAATGCTAAGATCAAATATAAACGTTGCAAAAGGACTTGTCAATTGCTCAATAGGATACATCATGGATATCACATGGCCACTCTTTAGACGTGAACGTGTACTATCAAGATATCCCATCAGTAAAAATAGACTTTGGAAGTGTAGGAGTCCATGTGGTACAACCCATATTCATACAATTTCCAGCAAAATGCTATTACGGTACTGCCGAAAGAAGAATGCTTCCACATACTGTCATGGACTTCAACGGTACATAGGATGCACAGTCGATTATGCAGTAATATATCTAGGTTCGAAGAAGATCAAGCATATGTTGTACTAAGCCGAGTCAAATCAATGGATGGATTAAGAATTGAAGATTTAGACTGCTCGAAACTAACTGGTAAGAAGCCTTGTAATATCACAGCATTAGCAGAAACGGACAGAATGAGAAACATCTAATTAAAAAGTCCATTAAAAACCAGTAAGTCGATTCGTATTCCATTACATTAAGAATAAATCATTACTGTGTACCTAGTTAATATCACAATGCATAAATAATTACAATTTTCTCATATGGTACAATAAAGCATAGGGTCCATTACGTACATTCTATCAAACCTTTTTCAATAAAATAATTGCTTTAGTTAGTTGATGTATAAAATATTTATAATACTGAATTATGGCATAAATTAAAGACTAAAAACATGAAAATAAAAAAATATAAAAAAAAAGCTTTTACCAATGCATTAAAAAAGAAAATAATAATTTTTTATAAAAAATCTGGAGGTCAAAACAAAAATCGTAAAAGCGTGAGGCGCTGAAAACAATAGGAGAAAGATATAAAACCACAATGATTATCATATGAAACGAAATGTTGTTGGACATTCATCATATAAAATATGTTATAAATGTGATTACAATTCTAATTTACTTACAGCTTTTCTACCTGCGCCTCACGCTTTTTCCATTTTTATTTTGACTTCCAGATTTTTGAGAAAAAAATTCTTTTTTTAATGCATTGGTAAAAACGTTTTTAAAAAAAGTTTTTATTTTTATTTTCGGTGAGTTACGTTTTAATAAGAGAAATCGAATAAGTAGGAACCAGCCAAGTTCCCGTTGAGGCAACATGGAAGTGAATCCGAAACCTAAAAACAGCCAATGAAAAAAAAAATCAAGAGCGCGAAGACGAACCATGGGTGAAATTGAAAGGGGGAGAAAAGAACATTAGTTGGTTTTTAGACAGGAGCATCCGAAAATCCAGTTCCGGCTAGGTTTCTAAGACAGAAAGAGTAGCTACTCGCCTTCGTCCATTATGTCACTTAGTTGTACGCAATGAGCGAATGTTTGTGCTTTCCAAAACTATTTGGTGTGCAGCCCCATCCTATGTCTATCTTACTTTTTCATTCATTTTCTGTCTTCTTTTCTACTTTTTTTATCGTTTTTGTTAATAATCGAACTCTCAGAGTGGAGAAGTAAGCAAATAAGAATAAAAAGAAAAATACGAATTTTTAAAATAATTTTAGTGTGTTCTGCAACTCTGCAGACATAAAGGACGAGTCGCCACTGCTTTTACATATAGCTTAATAATATGCTCAACACTAAGAGCAAATAATTCAGTATTCTTGTTCAATATTTGGCTATTTTCCTGTTATACCTTAAATTTTCATTTTCTCAAAATGTCCTTCCTTTTTTTTTATTGAGTCGATAGTTGCAACTATCTGCAAATGAAACTGAGTAACACTATGCGTCATTGGCAATTTATTTTCAATCCGTGATGATTGGCTGATATACTACTTGACAAATATTTGCATTTCGCTGTTTTTCTGTGTTGAATAAATTTGCATTTCTGCAATAATGAACATCATATATATTTGTGAGCAGCCCCTTGAAATTTAAAAATTAACTTATATCTGTAAGTTTTGCAGACAGAACTGTGAAACTTAGTTTATGGTTATATGAGGGTAAGAGGAACATTTCACTCATTGACACTTTTGCTCTATGGGGCACATATAAAAATTTAATTTTCTCAACTTTTTATTTTCAACTTCCACAGAAGCCAAAGTGTTTTCACACAAATACTTACCTTATTTGATGAAACTTTGTAATTGGATGTATATGTCTAGGTGCGATATTTAAGGAAATAAATGCTTATTCCACTTTTTTGGGACACCCTGTATCCAAATTATAAAAGAAAATTCCAAAGTATAAAAGAAAAATTGTACTATGTTTCGCACATGCACAGCATTTTATTATTTATTACAAATACTCATATTTCTTTTATTTTTTAAAGTATTTATTTCAAATTTTAATACAATGTTTCACTAACATATTGTTATGTATTCTGTAAGCTTGGTATAATTTGGTTGAAAACTCTGCATGTTATAAGCAGAAAACATGCGGGAAAATGTGAGATTTTTTAAGAAAACCTTTATATTATTATTTTGAATCCATTTCGAATAAATTCTTTAGCCCTTGAAAAAATGGACTAGAATGGATTCCTTGTTAGTTTGTTTTTTCGATTCCCTCTGAGTTTATCTTTGTTTTTTTTTGGGGGGGGGGGGGTTCTTTGAATGATATTGATTTCCATTTATATCTTTCCGAATATATATGCTATTTTTACGAAAGTGTATGTAAGTAATGTGCATAGCAAACAAAACCAGTGGTGAAAGTTGCAAATCATTATTGGCTTTCTATGAAACTGGGTGAGCCGAATTTTTTTTTGTTCATCAATTTCTAGTTGGTCCCTTAAAGGCCCTCATGATCTTCGCAGGCAGTTCATCCAACCTTTCTGGAGAAATTCAAAAAAATGTATAAATCCGGAAGTGTACGGATGTTTTTGATCATATAATGTATATTTTAGGAAAAATATGTTATAGAACATATTACCAGTGACATTCAGATTTTAAATTATGGTAACAATTTGTTGCTTAATACAGTAGAATCTCTCTTATCCGGCAAAAACAGAACCTCGCCCATGCAGTTAAAGAAATGTTCCCGGATGATTGTATGTGTTTCTAGAACCTTCATGTTTTGTTTTGTGATATCTTCTGTAGCAATTCCAGCATGCGAAGCACTCTGGGCATGTTGGCGACAATTAAGTAAATGAAATCAAACAGATAATTAAAAATTAAAACTCATTCACATAATTTTTTATTCCAAAAAAAAATAATTAGTATTTTAAAATTACCATACATATTATCACGTGGAAGTTATGTATTTCTTATTGTGATTACTTATCTGCTTAAAAGATTGTCACTGGAGTTTTAAAAATTTTCTAGCTCATACGATGAAGCTTCATAACATCATATGCTATCATAGATGAACATTGCTTGGCAAATTTTATGAAAATCTGTAATCCTCTTCCATTTAACTTTCTTAGTCTGTGTGTTGTCTCCATCTTCCTCCTTTTCCAATACATATTGTATTAATGTGTTGTCATCAAGAGAGAGCAATAGTAACAGAATTGTCTGCTTCTATTCAAGCTTGCACCTCCTGTTCACTAACTCATATTTTTTTATTTTATAGGCTTAAATTTCAAATTTATGCCTTCAAAAGTGCCATTATTTTAATATTGTTGTTTAATTGAGTGCCATATGCGAAGGATTTTACTATGTATACAGAAAACAATTCTGTGCATTTTCATTAATATAGGAACAAAAACACAATGGAAAAATTTTGCATGTACTGATAATATAATTTTTCTTAAATGGGTTAATAATATTACTTTTTGTTAAGTGGTTAAAGTGTATTTAACCTTTAGATGCTGGGCTAGAGGAAATCTCAAACATCCTCTTAAACATCAGTAAAGGAAAAAGAAAAAAAAAATTCTAGATATTGGAAGATCAAATCTGTGGTCTTCTTCATCACTCTTCCCCTATGGAGCCACTTTACTGTTTTTCCTCATTTGGTATCTATCTACCTTTCACGCACGGAGCAACTGAATAAAATAGGGGAGCAAGATTAGAGGAGAGACTGATAAATTCAATGGTGGGAGTGAAATTCTAATCGTTTAGTGGTACAGCAGTTGTACCAGCCTTGTAGGCAAAGGGGAAAAGTCTGCTGGTATAGTGTGCAACTAAATGAATGGGACACCTCTGTTACTGTGGTATATATTATTGAATCTTCACAAAACCAGCGTCGATGTTAATTGCTCAAGAGGACAGGTTTATTCAGATCAAAAAACTGATTAACCGAGTTAATTCAGTGCTATCTCGAAATTTTTCCATTATGGGAACCGAGATTTTTCAATAATTCGATCCGACTTGCCTTTTTCTATATGTGTATCAAATTTCGTACGGAAATTCGTAGAAGTTCTTGAGATAGAATTAACTTTGTTTTCGGAAGACTCAATTGAGCCAACCCAGTAGGGACCATATATTAAATAAATTTTAGCTAGTTAATTGCAAAAAAAAAAAAAAGCCTTTTTTTTCCTGTGAAATTTCGAAAAAATCGATCAAAGGCGATTCAGATTGATTTTTAATATGAACATTCTTTTTCAAATTCTAAATATTTTATTATGTTTTTATTAAAAATTAGAGCATTCCATGACTTTTTAAAATCTAGTCTATTTACTTGACCCGCAAAATGTTACTCCGAATGAAATGCATTGGATCTGCTGTTTTTATGCGAAGTTTCACCTGATTAGTGAGAAATGAATTCCGTCATGATATTTTAAGCCAATGAATTTATCAAGCTTTATGAAAAGGAGATTTTACTTTTTAGACGGAGGCGATTTTTAATCGGATAGGAAATTCATTAAACGAAAACTTTTTTTTTTGTTAGCAGTAGATATATTACACGTTTTGCTTTTAAATAGAGTTCGACAATATTTTTATCATATCAATAGAATTAGTAAGTGTTTAATATTTAAAGATTTTTATAATAAAATTATAAAAATAGGATTTTAAATTACGGAAATAAAGTTTAATTCTCTAAAATTATTTGGTTGAAAGAACTGTATAGGTTGATATTTATTATGATGAAACTATATTTGGAACAATAATTATTTTACTCTTCACGTTTTAAAACTCTTGGAGTCCGAAAACAGAATTTTTCGACTTATGCCCACTTACCTGCTAACAGTATATCTTAAAAATGGAACAAGTTAGAGGGATGAAATTTATGTGGTTTTTTTCACCAAAATCGTAGATTTGTATCAAACTTTGGAAGAAATTCGTCTCAGAGAAGTCTGTCTGTCTGACCATTCGAAAACAATAACTCAAACAGCTGGATGGATAAAATTTTGTATACGATTTTATCACTAGACTTATGAAAATGTGCCAAATTTTGCTCCAGTTCCATCAAAAGGTTGGCAGTCTATTGCTGGGTATTCAAACGCGATTTTTCGGAAAGGTGACAAGCTAGATATATGAAATTCGGTATGTAGTTTTGGCGCGAAAACTTGAGTTCGGTGAAATTTTGAACCCCTACGTTTGAAGAGACAATGTTCTAAAAGTTTCTCTATTCTCTTCACTAAACTATAAAGGTTAATAGAAAATGCGTTATACTGAGGTAAAGTCGTGGGGAGAGAACACTCCAATTGGCTAAAAAAGCTTGATTGAGCAAGATACTTTTGAGTCTTTTTCATTATGTCTTCACTGCAACAAAGTAATGAATACTTTTTAACAGTGGGGAAATTGTTAAAAAGGGATTCTAATAATAATATTAAGATAATAAGAATTTATCGTTTGCTTTGTTAATATATTTGGATTGAAAATTCGGTAAATGATAAAACATAATATAAATAAAATTATTTCAGTTTTTAATTATATTGATATTAGGAATTTAGTGTGCAATTGTTAATTATTTGGAATATAAAATTTATCGTTTGCAATTACAGTCGGACCTCTATTTAACGAAGTCGCTAAATCCCGAAAAAAAGTTCGTTATATGGAAAATTCGTTAAATAGAGATTCACCTTTTAAAATACTTTAAACTACACAAAACATTTTAAATTCATAAACACTAAATATTAAAAATAGTAATTAATCACACCTTTATTTTGTAAATAAATAACTGTAATCCGCGTCGGATTGTTGCAAATGATTTCATCATACGAAGGTTTGTTGTTTTCTGCATCATGATCATTTCCATCTTCGTCTTCATCGCAATTCATTGCTGTATTGTTTTTATTTTTCACACTGTCCCAAATATTCAATTCAGTTAGTGTTTCCGAGGTTTCAGCTTCAGAATCAAGTGAAAGAAAATCATCAATCAGCACATCATCGTTAATTTCTTCTGTTTCCCTTAGCTGTATACACATTTTTTAAAGTTCCTCTAAGGGAATATCGTCTTCGTCCTCCGTACTTGCCGAATTCTGATTGCTGACAAAGAATCCAGCTTTGGCAAAACTGTTGCGAATAGTACGATTTGTGACATCATAGTTCCATGCTTTGGAAATTTCTGATATTCTTACCCGTAAGTTGATCTTTGGCATGGATTGATTGTTCTCAAGCGCAGTAATAAATTTCATGAGGCTCATAAATTTCAAAATTCACTATTCTCTTGCGATAGTGTATTTTGATTTTTTTTTTATCACCCCTTGATCCATTGGCTGCAGTTTTGATGTAGTGTTTGGTGGCAAGTAAAAAACTGTAACGAAATTCAGTTTTTGGTTGATTTCCTTTGCATGGGCGGGACAATTGTCGAAAACGAGAGCAATTTTGCGACACTCTGCAATCATACGTTTGTCCAACTTTTGAACCTATTTTTCACAAATTTCTGACGTCATCCAAGATTTTTTGTTAAAGTCATAATCAACCTCCAAAGAGTTTGCACCTTTGAAACATCTTGGATTTTTGTTTCTTCCGATAGCTAATGGTTTCAATTTTTGTTGTCCAATCGTATTTGCACCTAACATGGGAGATAACCTTGCTTTGCTTTGTTTTCCTCTAAAGTAGTTTTCCTTTTTAAATGTTAATGTCTTTCGAGGCAAACATTGAAAAAATAAAGCAGTCTCATCCGCAATAAAGATGTTTTCTGGCTTATAGTCTTTTAAAATTTTACTCAGTGTCTCCGTTATCCTATTTTCACTATCATTATCATCAACGTCTTTACTTTCACCAGATATTACTTTTGACATAATTCCGTGTCTTCTCTTAAAATTTTCAAGCCATCCATTGCTTCCTCGAAATTCGTCGTATCCCAATGCCTTCACAAATTGAAGAGCTTTCTCAATTATGAAAGGCCCAGAGATCGGAACATTTTTATCTCGCATTGTGTGTATCCATTTCAAAACTGCCTCATCCACATCTTCATAGACACGTTTTTAAACGTTTTGAACAAGAATTCGATGAATCATAATTTTGTATCTTATCACGATTTTATATTCTGGTTGGGGAATACCAAATTTTAAAGCAATATCCTTTTTCTTCACGCCTTTACCCACCTCATGAAGAATTAAATTTTATTCTTTGATGCTCAAGCACTTTCGCTTTGACATTTTCCAGCTACAAGAACCGAAATTACCAGCATGACTCTGATCAACAATCTAGAAAATGGGAGACTAGTTCAAGGACGCAGTACAGCTCCAATGAGGGTGAAATTGAAAGTTTTTCTAGTGAAGTAGACATGGGGGGGGGGGGGGGAATGCTTCCTGAATGAGATGCAAAGAATGACAGCTATTTTACTGCTCTTGGTGAGTTAGTTGACTGGTAAAACCAGTTCAAGGTCATTGACCACCTTAATATGTGTTAAAAGAAAGGATAAGTTTGAAATGTTCAGAAATATTTTGAGAAATAGAGGTCCGTTAAATAGAGGTCCGACTGTAGTATGATTTCAATAAATTTAAGAAAATGATTACATATAAGCTAAATAAAAATTTATAATCTGAAATTTAAATTAATTGCAATCACAAATTTCCCCTGTACTTTTTTAAAATTATATTATTGTTTGCATGTTTTAATTATCAGCTTGCAGTTAGATCACAGAATGGTTTGAAATACGAATTTATCGTCTATTTTTCGCATTCTGGTATTGAGTCATGTTACGTCATGGCTAGCAAGCGCGCCCTGTAGCGCCACCTGCGAAATATTGAAATAATGTATGAGTCTAATGCTGTATCTCGACAACAGCGGATGCACGAAATGAAAAAGAATAAAAAGGCTTAGCATTACAAGAAAAATTTGCCTTTCATCTAAATCCTATTTACAGTCCTAATTTACGACGGAAACAGAGTCTATAACTTTTTTAAATTAATTTTTTATCTTTGTGTAATAATGTTATACGATCAAGTGCTTTATGGTTTAGTCTGAATCAAGAATGAAAATGTTGAACAATCTGGTAATCCTTTAATCAAATTAACATACAATGTTTAATTCTTCGAAAGAAAGGAAAATTTATTTCGTGTTAAAATCGTCCAATATTAAAATTTTTAAAAAATATTCATTCAACCGCTATTTTATAATGATTATTAAAACTTGTGCTTCATGATAAGTAGACTGATAAATGCAAATAAATATAATATACGGTCCCTCAAAAAGTGGGCATTGCCTGTTGACAGTGGGAATTTGCAGTTTTTTGTTAATATTTCGGAAACTATTACAGATATACACTCGATTTTTTGGATACCGGCGTTATAATGTATCAGCTTTGCTCTCGTGTAAAAAATTTACTATGTTACAATTCTCTTTTTTTTCACAGTCATTCATTTTTTTCATGATTTTATGTAAAAAAATAGTGTTCTTTTAGTGAGTGAAAAAAAATTTTGAGAAATATATAAAATACTTTCTGAGACGTCGTCAAAAGTTCCCAAAATTCGTTTAACATGGGAAACACCATTTTTCAAAACCCTATATATCTCTCTCTCTCTCAAAATTTTAAACAAAACTCTATAAAAATTTTGGGGGCTGCTAATTTCTGATGGAGAGTCTATTCAGCAAAAAAAATTGATAGGCGTAATGGGAAAATTCCGAGATAGCTGTTAATTAACTCGGTTAATCAGGTATTTGATCTGAATAAACCCGTCCTCTTTAGCCATTAACATAGACACTAGTTTTGTGAAGATTTAATAATATATACCAGAGTTACAGAGGTGTACCATTCATTTAGTTGCGCACTGTACAGCATTCATACCTCCTATACGGAGAAAGTCAAGAACTTTGATTCTATCAATCTAAGTTACTTATTAAATGATGGAAAATATTTTTTGCACAATCTAAACAGATTCAAATAATATAATTCATATTTTTGTAATTAGCAAATTGCCTCTAGCTAGATATTAGTTATTTTGTCAAAAAGCACACATCCAGTATAGAAGTTAACAACTTTCATACTGACATTTTCGAAAATCATTGGATTCTGTTTCTGATAATGTATATCTTCATTTGGAAGTTTTAAGAAAAATATGTTTCTTAAAAATTTATTAAATTAGACCAACATAAAAACTGATCCATTAAGCTATCTATAAATTGCAATATTACTGGAAACAAATGAAGAATTTAAATTCTGTATCTCTCAAAGAAGAAAGTTCTTCAGAGCAGATCATGATTTCCTTTGAACAGGCATAAATGGAGGGGAGGGGGCATATTGAAAATTCAGTATTTTCTTTGATAATATATCATTTTCCTTAAAATTTCGCTGATTATGTAATAAAATCATCAAATTCAATTTTCTATGAATCGTCGATAAATACTTGAATGTTTTTATAAAAATAACAATTAAATGAAAAATTAATTTATTATTTAAAATAGTGCAATAAAGTATCAGTAAACCTCCCCTAAAATAGTTTTTTAAAAAGTTAGAACTTTAAATGAATTGCAAAATATAAATATCCAAAAACTACTAGGGAATATAGAGATAATTTTGTTATAAACGCATATCCAAATTGTAGAAAGTTCATTTTAATAACTTTTGAAAAGAAATCACGATTTGCTCTTTCTTTTAAGGTGAAATAGTATAATCCCTAGTCTTAAACTGCACATTGATTCTAATTTGTTGAAGTACTGTTATGATTTTTCTGTTTCAAAGTAGAATTTTAAAAGGCAATTTAAAAAAAATTAAGATGCACATGCACAAGTTCGTTCTTTGTGTGTTTTAGCGATGTTAAGGGGGAAGATCAAGCAAAAATTTTATGGAAAGGGCAGTCACAAAAGCCCCGTAGAATTAAATGCCGAGTTAATCCATACTAATCGTTGTAATGTAATAGAAGTATTCATTAACGAGATATCCAAACCCTTGTTCAAAACAGTGTACTGAATAATTCTTTTTATATTTCTAATAGATTTACTACAATGGGAGATAAAAATGAATACCTGAAGGAAATATTGCCAACAACTGGCTTACTTTTTCAACAAGAATTTCAGTCCTTTGTTTTGAGTAAACCTAAGCTTATACCACTTAAATCTGTCACTCTACAGAAGTTGGAAAGTATGCAGCAAGAGGCAGAGAAGAAAGCAAAAGAACAGATGTCCAGGATATCAGAAAGCGATGCTAATTAATTTTCTTTTAAAGATGTGCTTTCAAAAAGATTTGCTTGCAATAAAAATTTTCTTGTATGATGCTGTTTTCTCTTCTAAACTGTTGATTACACAAACCTGAGGAATTTGTTAGAGAATTGTTGAAATCTGTAATTTATTTGAATATTCTTCATCTTCTCCCACTTAATCATTTGTTTAAGTAACATTGTATATATTGACCAAATATGAAAATGAGACACTGGGAATCTGAATAGGTAAACCTAATTGTTATCCAAATAAATGAATGATAGCCATGCTGCATTAAAAGATTGTGGATATATTAATGACTAAAATGTAATAATATTTTGGTATGTATATAACTGCTAACCAAAAGAATTAAATGGATCTAGCTGATCCATTTAATTCCACTCTATGCACACCATGCATTTTTGCCTAAATTGGCCAATTCTAGCTCATGCTCACCAGCAATAAAGCATGTCAACTACCGTCAAGGGAAAAAAATCGAGCTAAATTGTTGATTTGCTCCAAGAAAATTC
This sequence comes from Araneus ventricosus, assembly GCA_013235015.1. NCBI lineage: Eukaryota > Metazoa > Arthropoda > Arachnida > Araneae > Araneidae > Araneus > Araneus ventricosus. Next base: position 9,323,165 of record BGPR01000001.1, read on the forward strand.
ACCATATGGTGTGTGTATAATGGAAAAGTAGCCATAGTACAATGTTCACAATAGTAAGTTCCATGATGTTCACTTCAAGTTATGAATTAACTCTATTTTACCTTCGCTATGTTGACCGTTCCGACTATTATTTGATTTGAACGTTCTGTGACTCGCCCAAGCCTATCTGCTTCATTTCTCACTTGTCTCTTTTGAATAATTTCATCTAAAATTTCATTATATTACAAGAAATTTGTGAATTCTACATCTTGAACTTTTTTTTTTCGAGAAAAAGTTGTTTTGCACCAGAAGGAATATAGTAGCAGGCAATGCTTAACATGGAGACCCGTTGAGTTTTGTACACAAAACGATTGCTACTATTGGCAAAAAATAATAAATAACCTTTTTTTCCCGCCACATACCTTGGAGTTTTATACATATAGGTAACAAGTATTGAATCGTTCTGTAAAGTCAGTTAAAAAAAAATTAAGATATGTAATTATGCTAAAGGTTTAAGTGAAAAGAAAACATGCCACTCAGTATATCAACATCGGCACTTTAATATGAATCAGCAATACTAGATATATATATAATGAAATTAGAAACAAGAAAATGGACATACACATATTTGTACAGAAAACATTTCCAATATAAAAATATTGCTATAAAATATGTACATAATGAACTAAAATGATGCCAATGAGAAATATCTCTTGCACAAAATGCATCAAGAGGTGTAAACCAAGCTGTTGCTGGAAATTAATATAAATATTAGCAACTTACAGCTGCAAAAACATCAATTCATCTGTCCATCAGGAGCGTTACATTAAATAATTGCACATATTGAACACTTGCTCCCAGAGATAACTTCACAATAAATAACTAAAATCACATGAGCCTGAAATAAATGTCTTTTCAAGATAAGAGCATAACAGGTTTTCTTTAGAAGACTATATATTACTTAGCAACAAGCACCTTTGATCAACATGCACAATCTATATGATCTTGAAATCTAGCAAATATATTAAATATCAACAAAATTAAATTTTATCAAATCAAGCTAACGCTGCTTTTTGGTATCTTCAGAGATTTTTAACTTAAGTAAATAAATTCATTATTCATGTCATTTATAAAAGTATCCATTGGATGTGTATGGAGGAATTATGTTATATACTCAAATACATGCACAGAGTTTTATGCAATGGGTAGAAAATACATACATTTTGAAAGGCATTCTTGTTAAACATCTTGCTTATAATTATATTACGAATGCCTCAGAAAATTCAGTATTCCAAGGCATTTAGATAATGGCAGATCTTGAGGTAAGCAAAATGAGTACATGGCAATCCCTTCAAACAAATCATGCACAATTTTGAATACTGACATCTTTAAGCAAATACTCATCCACCATGAAATAATATTTCAATAAATTACATCCAATTTCACTTCACTGGTAATCTTCTCAAGCAGGAAAATGTTTCTGATGTAGTTGAAAAGATGAAGGGTTGGCCATGGCAAGACGATCTTCCATGTTTCATTGAAAACATTCCATATTCAAATTTAAAACATTGAAAAAGTCTTTATAGTTCAGAGTGTATGAAGCTCCTATTAAAGCAATGCTAATAAGAAGGAACTTTATTATGCAAGCTTGCATCTATTACATTCATTCACTTTCATAAATAGTAATTGGATATCCACTACTTTGACCATTATGGATCAGGAAAAATTCAACCCATCTCATGTAAGGATCTTTCAACCATTTTCATGTAAGGTTGAAAGTGAAAAATTCCAGTTCAATGCCAGGGGGGTTAACAGTTTATGTCTTTGGATCTTCAGGGTCATGGGACTGCAATAGTGCCAAAGCATCTTTCACAGCATGATAGATTATATTCTTTATCTGAAAAAAATAAATACAAACATTTAAAACCTAGCAATTAAGATCAAGTGCAAAATTTAAACAATCCATTCAATGTTTATTATTTCCTCTGCACTTTTAAAATCATTCATGGCCTGATTAGGGTACAATTATATCTATGAAAAGGTCTTTTTTAATCATGTTCTTGAAAGGTTTGTAAAATACCAAGACTGAAATAATAAACAGCTGATAATGAAATGCCACTTAATGTATCTAATTTATACTTAATATGCTAGGTGACCATAAAATAAATTGACCTATTTAGAGCATTCTGCTGCTGACCAACATTTGCACACATATTACTCGAAATATGCACACAATGATTCTGCAAAGAAAAAGTCAAAATCGTCCTATAGAGGGTGCTTTGACAGCTATCTGCAAAGAAGAGGATAACAGAATGCCGACAAACATTTATGTCAAAAAAATCCACATCAAATGTATGAATGAGTCACATTATATTGCTCAATATGTTCCTGATTACAAATTTGAAGTCAGTGTTCTCAGCAGCTGACCCATGATATTAATTGCACTTGTAGTGTGGTGGCTTTACCAGAATAGATAATGAAAAAGTCTTTATATATTGCAATAAATTCATTTAATATATTCTTAGAAAAGTTGCAATCTTTTAAAAACATTTCAAGAACAGTTTGATGCTTTTTGAAAAGTGTTGCCACTCACATAACATATAAAACATTTTTAACTATTTCCAAATTCATAATTGTTTTGAAAATTAATAAAATGATAAATATTAAAATCAAATATAATTAGCAAAAGCATATCAAATGGCTCATTACAGTAACGCAATACTTAATTTTAGATCCTCTAAAGTTGCAATTATTTCACATTCTTTACATTCTCAGAATCTTTCTAACAGTACTGAAAGGTAGATTTAACTGCACTTGATCTGAACTGCACATTGGGCAGCACTAAAACCTGGTGGTTTCTCCACTGACTGCTCAAAAATTGATATGACAATGTCTTCAGAATCACCAATTCACTTTCATCATCTGCCTGGTTGAACATTCACATGGAATATTAATAGACCGATGCTGGCCGCATTCTTGATGTTCATGCAAATCAAAATGTTTTCTCTTTGTATAAAAATTAAAACTGAAAAGTCTTATAGAATTAAGTATTCAATGTTTTTTTTAAGTTTAATTTAAATCATTTAGCGAAAATCGCCTCCTACAGGGAACTTTTTTATTACATTTCTGTTGATTCCATGCTTTGAATAGTATGTGTAAAATTTTGATACCGACCTGACTATTAATTGCAGTACATAATGCTCTAAACTGGCCAACTTATTTCATGCTCACCCTGTACATGTTAAATAGAATTCTTGGCAAAAGATGAGCAGATCTCCATATAAATTTGTGAGCAGCCCCTTTAAATTTAAAAATTAATATATCTATGCAAATTTTGCAGATAGAATCGCGAAACTTAGTTTATACATAGATGAGTGTAAGAGGAACATTTTACTCACTGACACTTTGCTCTATGGGGAGTGCATTAAAATTTAATTTTCCTAACTTTTTATTTTCAACTTTCACAGAAACCAAAGTGTTTTTACCAAATTCCTATATTTGATGAAACTTTGTAATTGGAAGTATATGTCTAAGTGCAATATTTAAGGAAATAAATGCTTGTTTTACTTTTTTGGGACACCCTGTATTTTTGGACAGACAGAGAGTTTCTAGAACTCCTAGACTGGAAGAAGCTGTCTTCCATCCAAAATCTTACAAGCACAAGAGTTACTACACATAATCTGGGTTCGAGATATTCAACCACATTGTAAAATTTTCATGATAAAAAATAAACCCTTATCATTAACAGAATGTAGTAGCACTGAAAGTGGACAATCCTCAACAACTAATGGTAACTGCAACAAGCCAATTTCAGTATATCAATGTTATTTACAAATGAAGCTATATTTACTCAAGAGGGTATGTTTGGCTACAAGAAATAATTGGCTACCAGCTCCTTAATAATAATCCAAAATTAAAGTCATGCTTAAGGTGCAGTCAAAGTATTATTTAATAATGCCAATTAATTTTGATGATTATCGTCATTTCCAGAGAACATCACAATAAAGCAAAGATTGTCATAAATCAATATATTGTTTTTCAAGTAATATGCATATTACTGCTACATACAACTTTAAGTTAGAAGACAACTTTAATAAGGATACAGAAAAAAATTACACATACTTGTAGTCTATCTTCTGTATTTATTACAGAATCAGATAAATTTCGTATCTCTTGTGTAAGGAAAAAGCTGTGTCCAACACTTTCTGGTGACACAAAGTCTTCTGCCACCTTCACACAACTATACAAGTTTATAACCTGCAAAGAAAAAAAAATTAAGTGTGATTTAAAGATTCAAGTTGTTAAGAAATTATATAAAAATAGAATAATTTGTTAGAAGCATTAATTTTAGATTTTTTTTATTGACGATTAAATGAATAAGACCCAGAACTTACTTGATGTGGAGAACCAGCTGGAATGAATATAGCATCACCAAAACATTGTGCAATGGTGTATGGTTCCACACCATATTCCTTATACAATCTAGTTCGTAACTTTTCATCTAAATACCATTCTTGATTATGAATAGGATCGTGATGCGGATTCAATTTAACACCTTGTTCTTCAGAAACCTATTAAAATTTCAAACATTATATTCAGTTTTTATATACTGGTGTTCAAATTTAAGATATTTGTAAACTTTCTTGAATTTCTTAAAAAGTACTGAATGGAAGGTAAAACAATGCTCCCAAACAAAGATACAAATCTTTTGTGTTGAATATATAAACATGAATTTGAGGGGGTGCATTTAGTCTTTAGCACATATTTAGAGGAACAGACTTAGTAAGCACGCAAGGCAAATTATGTGCTTCATTTGGCTGCACACTTGCGTGAATTTGATTTTTTAGCAATATTTGGTGAAATTTAAATTGGTTGACAATGGCGAATCCAGGATTTGGGTCTGGGGGAGGGAGGGAGGGCTGAGGTCATAAAAATTTTTGTATCACCATAACAAATGTCAAACCTCATGGCTTATGTAAACCAAAACACTTTAACTTTACATACTTTACGCACCTGACAGTAAGAATCATAAAAGGACAATACAATACTTTCAATAATTTAATAAAAAATACAATGAAATAACTTGTCAAAAAATGTCTTCAACCGTGTCAAAGCTACAAATACAAGTGGAAAGACTTGAAAAGTAGGAAGATTTTTAAGCCCGTCAAGCCAGAAAGCAATGTTGTCACGTTTTTTTTTTTTTTTAAAGGGGAAAAAAAAAAAACATTTGTAGTGATTCTAAATAAAATTAAGAATTCTCACTTGGTTCTGGGGGACTGCAGCCCCATTGCATCCCCCCAGATTTGCCACTGTTGGTTCATTAATTTTGAAAATGTGTGACCACCAGTTTGGATTATGAAATGAGATGGAAATTGTTGGAAAACTGGAAGCAGGGCAATCTCAAGTGCAGAACCAGGGATCATTGGGAATCCATTCTGTTCACTGACGAATCCCAGTTCTGACTAACCACTGATTTTAATTGCAATAGTTCTTCATCTAAAGAGAACTGAGGACTCACCACCTGTTCAGATGTTTGAATGTTGCGAGGCCTAGAGATGAGATCTTGGAACACTAATTTCATTTTTATGGACTACACACACTTTACATTTTTTTTTTTTTTTTTTTTACACTGCTCAACCCCATATGTTTAATTTGGTCAATAAATTAATGGAAAGCAATGATACTAGCCAGATCAATTGGCTAACCAAATCTCCAAACCTAAACCTTATACATCATATCCAAGACTCTACTGGGAGAGCAACTGAAACACAACTCCATCCTTCTAGAAACATTCAGTACCTAAAGAAAGTGTTGTTGTAGGAGTTTGACCAAATGCCTTGGAACTCATTTCCAATATGAATTCCGATACAAGAGCTGAGAAGACAACATTCCATATTAATTTTTCTTCAACTCCAAGATTGTAACCTCTGTTTTAGACCTTTACACCTACGTTTAATTTTTTTTTTACTTGAAAAAAGATATATAGTTAAAGTTCTATCACCTAAAAATAAGATATTTTCAAAGTAAAAATATTTTTATGCCTTTAGTTTTTTCACGAGAGGGTGGAATGACGTATTTCCCACTGCCCCTGAAGGGACTAGAGCATCCCCCGACTTCCTTCTGTGACTTGCGCCATTGTTCATAATTTATCAGTTCACTAGGAGCATAATTTTGGTTATTTAGCACATTTTCTTCAAGCAGCTGTAGAAAATGTATACTGCAATATAACTGGAAATCTTTTCCCACATTCTGACACAAATGGAAATGGCTCTTCAATAGTATTTTTATGGATATTGCTCTTTTTAATAGATTCAGAAGAAAGCAGACCACCCAGATTCTGTAAGTAAAATGTTACCCCCTTCTCAGGTTTATTGTATGGGAAGCAACAGAAATTTGATTTCAGTACATATGATCACTCATTCAGCCAAAGAAATGAAACATTAATGCCCACGACTGGACACAAACTGTAATAAAAACCACTGCTGTAAGTAGCCCATCGATTGTAAATTATCGTGCCAAGAAAAGCGTTGCTGGAAGCTGACAAGTTCAAACAGCTTTTCTTTGAGTATTGTTGCCAACACAACTACTCACAATACACTATGCCTTAGGAATTTCGGTGCTTTCTCAAAAGTAGCTAAGAATGTAAAAGAGGCAAGGAAGGAGCAGGGGGGGGGGCAGATTCAATGAAGCTATTTTCTTTTCATTGCAGTTCTCGGACATTCAGCTTTGAGAGTTACAGCAAGACTTGAATATTCTCTCTTCTTTTCGTTCTTTTTAGAAACGTATATTTTTATCCGTTTATAAAAAATGCCTCAAAAGTACGCTTCAAGTTTTCAAAAACTCCACTCAAAATAAATTTAGATATGGCAGTTTTTTTTAAAATACTAGCTTGCATTTACAGAATAAATTTATTTTGTTAAATATTATTTAACTGGCCTCTGAAACATATAAATTAATTCTCTGTATAAGTATTGAATTTAAAAGAGTAATTATAATGATATCTTATGTAAATCCAAGTTTGTTATTCAAAAAAGAAGAAAATGACCGAGTCACGAATTTTTGTGCTCCCATCCTGACAACTTTAGATGCACGGTGGGATAAAATCGTACCACCTTTTTTTTTTTAAACTATAATAATTGATAAAAAAAAAATTGTACTTTTGAAGACAGATAATGTTTGGAATACATTTATTGAACATTAAAGATTTTCTTTGTGACTAATGTTTGTTTCGAAATTCATTTTCTTGCTCTAGAAATTTAAAGAAATTCATTGGCAATAAAGGGTGCGATTTTAAAAATTATTTTCAATAAATTTGATTAAATTTTCAATGGTGCCATTATTTTTTTAAATAGTAAGAGGATTTGAAATACCCAGTGAAACAATTTTTGTAATAAAATACCACATGCAAGTTTATGAATAAAAATCTTAAAGAAGGTGGGACAGATGTTGTCCCACCGCCCCTCAAAGGGTTAACCAATGTGTATACCTAATTTCATTAATATATGCCCAGTAGTTTGGGAGATAATCGACCACAGGTGAAAATTCTTTTTAATTTTGAACACCAATATTATACAGGGCACTCTTATTGTGGCCCAACAGCTAATTTCTAAACCATTAGAGATGGACATATAGTTCCAATTGGAAAAATGCTTTAAGTGATGGGGAAATTATATTTTATGTTTTTTAGTCAAAAAATGCATTTCTGAAAAAGTTATGAATTCTAATTTTTTATACAGTCCTCAGGTCCTATCAGTCATACTTAGTAAAATATTTTTTCACACTAACATTTTAACCTTTAGACTACCATTTCTTCTCCATTCGTGGGACATATGTATCCTGTTGGCAGACTAAGGGTTAGACAAAAAAAAGTTCCATTCTTTTGCGACTAAAACTGACCAAGTTATGGAGCTTTGAATATCGCTGACTTCGACCACTTTACACCATTACAATAACAACCTTGAAGAAGATCCATCAATCAATGCACAACACATGCTCGACGAGGCCGCTGATTGGTTTAAAATTATGAAATTCAAAGCTCCATAACTCGGTCACTTTTAGTCGCAGAAGAGTAGAGCTTTTTCTGTTTAAAATTTTAGTGTGTGAAGAATATTTTACTAAATATGACCAATAGGATTGGGGGACTGTATAAAAAATTAGAATTCGTAACTTTTTCAGAAATATATTTATTGACTCAAAACACATAAAATTTAATTCTTGCCATCATTTAAAGCAATTTTCCTATTGGAACTATATGTTTATCTCTAACTGATTAGAGATTAGCTATTGGGCCACGATAAGAGAGGACACCCTGTATAATACTACACAGGATGTTTAAAAAATATCTAGCAAAAATGCAATGATAGGTTGGTCATACAGAATCAAGTCATTTTTGCAATAAAATATTAGGTTGGAAATGCAAAGGGTATTTGCTACAGAGGGCTCTTTGTCAGCGAGTGAAAAGGATACACCAGATGAAATGTACAACACAGATTGAATGGAATACAAATTCACAACAGTGCAGCAACCCAGTTGCATGAATAACAACATTACAAGTCCTATGCGGCATGAAAGATAGATAACAGCGAGTAGGACACAGCAACAACAAACATTTGGAATACTTAGTAAGTGTTTGAAGTACTTGCCGTCGGAGATGATACATGCTTCACATGTTGTTATTCATAAAACCGAGTTGTTGTGCTGTTGTAAATTTGAAGTATTTGTATAAATTTGAATTTTCCCCATCTTTATAATAAATCCTTCCAATGCCACCTAATTTTTTAAACAAACACACCAGTCGAGAGAATCTTCACTGTTTCCTGAGCCCTGATCTAAGGAATTCCCCTTTTAAATTCCAACGCATAGCAATCTCTCTCTTTTTGCTCTTTATCTTTCTGCCTTATGCATCATTTGCGACTTCCATCATGGATTGGAAGATCGCTTAACTACCTAAAACATCAAACTAACCTTATATCTTCAAGTGAAATGTTTCAACTGCAATAAAGAAGTTATTTTATTTCTACAACTGCAATTCTCTTCAAAATCTCTACATTTTGCCCGATTGAAGTTTTTGTTACATATATACGCAGCGAAACATCTTTCATACATGTTTCTATATTGCGAGATTCCATTAAACAGGTACTTTCCCATTTCTATCCAATATAATCTGATTATCACCCTTTACTTTTTCATTGCATGGGAGTATACACACATCTTAGCATCACCTGTAGAAACATGATCATGGATGGACTACTTAGAATTCAAGCCTACAACTTACATCAAAAAATAAATTTATTAAAGGATTTTCAACAGTGAAAAGTATCATTTTTTGGAATAAAATCAATTCCACTCTCTACCTTCTTTCAACAGTGCAATCATGTTGAAACATCAAACACATATTTATATATCCAAAAAAAATTAATAATTAAACATCTCTAACATACCTTATTCAAGAAATCACGAATTTTATCAGCATCTCTTGCATTATAAACATGCCAAACAGCACCTGGCTTTGATCCCTTTTCTTTAGCCCGTTTTTTCATCAATGAATCACATCCACATTCTTCAAGTACTTTTAAAACTTCTACAAGGAGGAAATCCAATAGATTGAATTAAAAACACAGTATTTAATTTCTCTAAAAAGGCATTAAGAAATACTAAACATAAAAACATTAGATAACAAAATACAGTAAAATCACTCATAACTGGCAGATAAAAATAAAAACACTTTTGAAAGTATAAAATTAAATCTTAAATTTAAGTCTATGTGTTAAAAAATATGTAATGGTTTAGTGAAGGAGGTGTAGGCTTGGATTGATGTAGTATAATGGATAATTCTGTTCCTGTCACACTCTCTCTTGATGAAGACAAAACATGTACTGGGAAAGAGGAAAGACAAGGAATAGCAAAGAGAAGATGACATGCAGGTCAAGAAAGTTATGCAGTAGGAAGCAGACTTTCATGAAATCTGCCAGTGTTCATCTGTTGGCACATTATGTTATGAACAGGGTTCCAACTCTTATTGAAGAAAAAAATTTACGGAAAATTCAAGGACCTTTCACGGAAAATTCAAGAACCATAAGATTACATATTGTAGAAATTGTACATAACTGGATTTTTCACTTGAAAAATTGTAAAACGTGTCAATACACTTGATATTTCAGTTGTTCTGATTTTACAGGAATCAAACTACAAATTAAAATAATATAAAAAATATAATAAAATAATACAGTACAACGTCTCAAATCCAGAATGATCCAAAATCCGGACCTTTTTCATTCCGTAAACCCTTCCCCTAAAAAAAAAAAACACACACACACAATCCTAACTTTTATCTAACAAATCGGCGCCCAGAATCAGCAGAAACTGGTCGTAACCATCTGGGGAGGGAAAGGATTTAACCACATGTACAACGATGTGCGACGAAGGTATCGCAGGGGGGGGGGGCTATTGTAAAAAATTGCGGAGTTACAATACCTTCCTCCTTCCCCTCTCTAGCACGCAAAATGAACTAGTCCAGAATATAAGAAATGTTAACAAATAAGATGCGTGTGCAACTTCCTCCCTTCTGGCTCGCACAGGATTTGCCCAGAACGAATGGACGCGGTCGTCTTTAATTCCGAAAAAGCCCTCGCGAATGTTGAACTTCTCTTATCCGAGTTGATATATTTTGCTTGATGAACGATTTCAACATTTTATTTAGCTTTTTAATTTTTATTATTACATATCTTCTGGTTTATATCTTTCATTATCAACATGCCGAAGCGTGCTTTGAGTTCTACTGTAGCCAGCGGAACAAAAAGAAACATGTGACTCTATCGATCATGGACAAAGTCAACCTGATCAAAAAGTTGGAAAGTGGCACAGCTGTTGCAAAATTATGCGAAGAGTATGGACTAGGACGAGTACGTCAAGTCAAGAGGACAAGAAATTGCCGAAGATGACGTCTTTGAAGTACTGCATTGCGACGATAAAGCCCCGACAGTGTGTCAGCTCACCGATGCCGAAATATGCAGTATGGTGTTGACGAACTCCAACACTTCGGTATCCGATAGCGAGGAGAGCGAAGAAGAAACACAAGCGGAAAATAAAATGCCAATTGACAGCTTAGTGGAAGTGTTGAACACCGCAATAAAAGGACTTGAGCAAAGAGACTTTATTTCGGAGTCGGACATAATGGCGATACATAAAATAAAAGAGAAGTTACTGAATCAAAAACCAAAACTAATGTAGCAACTCACTTTAAATGAAATGTTTTGTAAAAATGTTAAAATTAAAAAGAAATAATATTAATTATGTTTATAAATCAAAGAAAACAAGTAATAAATAAGTTTAAAAAAAATTTAAATTGAATTATGTGTTTTATGATGTTAAAATCACTTCTTAATATGGAAATGATCCAAGATCCGGAAATATCCCAAATCCGGAATTGCCGAAGTCCCGACGATTCCGGATTTGCGACGTTGTACTGTAATAATAAAAATAAGCTATAAAAAAATTTCAAAAAAAACGACCATGATTTTTTAAATATTTGATGTCAATAGGACAAGAGACAGTGTAGAAGCAATAATGAATAACAATAGAATCGTAACTGAAAACTTGAAATATATCGAGATAAAATCAAAAATCGTATCTAATTTATTTTGAATATCCAAAAGTCAATCTCAATTAATCACTAAAGAAATTCACAATTAATAACTATTTTATGCTTTTTGGAACAGATCCTTTATAAATCTTTATATTATATAGCTTTTAAGATCAAGCCTTGCCATTTTAGTAATTCAGTCACAATGTAACAATAATTCAAACAGAATAAAAACTAAATTTTTAAATCAAAATTAATTTTATTTTTGACCTTCTAAAGAGACAATAATCAAAAGTAGTTATCAATACATGATTGATTAAAATTTTAAACAGTTGAAATAGATAAAAATAAGTCACTAATATTTATTAACCCCCACCTAGATACAAGTTTCAAATCTAAGCAGCGAAATTAACTCTCCATACTGAAAGGCCCGAAGCGTAATGAGCAACCAACCTACAGTTCGAGAACGTCCCACTCTGTAAAAACCTCCACCATGGGGGAATGGGATATTTCCTAGAACTGTTAGGGAAAGTTCGCTGTAATCCTCAAAACTGGCCATTAGCATTTCAACCCCAAACCAATTTCTTTCAAATAAAACCCCTCAAGATTGTCAGCCCTCATT